>ML418783.1:89634-103953 GCA_005239525.1 Nicotiana knightiana | reverse complement strand
CAAATCTTATATTCTAAGAATGTGAATATTTTTGTTGTTTTTAATTTTCTTAAATAAAACCTATTAAGAGTAAGATAAAAATTTAAAATATTAAGATTAGACCTAGAATTAATATTTACAGCAAAATAGTATAGAATTTGGGTGTGGTCAAAAATTAGTTGTTCACACCTTGTCGTGCGAAAATTTGTTGAAATAAAATTCTAAACTTCTATATTGTATTCTTTCTAACAGATGGTGAGGACCCACCGCACTGGAGGTCCTGATGACCAGGCACCCGCGCCCCCTGTTAGAGCAGCTAGATGTCGGGGCCATGGTAGAGGACGACCATGCAGTGCAGCCAGAGCACCCGCGCGAGCTGCAATAGAGGAGCCCCATCCGTTCCAGCTGGAGAGCAAGCACCAGAGGTGCCTATTGTCGCACCAGTACTCTAGGAGACTCTAGCCCAGTTCATGAGCATATTCAGTACCTTAGCTCAGGCTGGATTGATCCCACTAGCTCCTCCCATATCTCAGGCCCGTGGAGGGGCACAAACTCCTGCAGCCCGTACTCTTGAGCAGAGGCTCCAGGTCGACTAGGCCCCAGATTTTATCCCCATACAGCAGGTAGCTCCAGTTCAGCATGATACTAGGACAACCGCTTCTTAGGCGGAGCAGCTCAGAATTGAGAGGTACAAGAAGTACCACCCACCTACCTTTAGCGGATTGGCTACAAATGATGCTTAGGGTTTTCTGGAGGGGTGTCATCGTATTCTCCGTACTATGGGTGT
Source organism: Nicotiana knightiana (assembly GCA_005239525.1). Classification (NCBI taxonomy): domain Eukaryota; kingdom Viridiplantae; phylum Streptophyta; class Magnoliopsida; order Solanales; family Solanaceae; genus Nicotiana; species Nicotiana knightiana. The sequence goes on along the minus strand of ML418783.1, from coordinate 103,187 downwards.
AGCAGAGATGAGTGGGGTTTCTTTTACCACCTTCGGGCTTGGAGGATCAGTCTATCAGTGGTGGCGTGCTTATGAGTTGAGTAGTCCAGATGAGGTTGCTTCATTTATATAGAGTCAATTCTCGGACATGTTTTTGAGAGAGTATGTCACTCAGAGCCCCTCAGGGACTCATGGCGCATGAATTTTGAGCAACTATGCCAGGGTGCTATGAGTGTGTCGGAGTATGCAGTCTATTTCAGTAATTTGGCCCGACATGCACCGGTCTTGGTTGCCACAGTTCGAGAGAGGGTTCGAAAATTTATTGAGGGACTCCACCCCAGTATCCGGATCAGTATGGCCAGGGAGTTGGAGATGGATATTTCTTATCAGCAGGTTGTGAGTATTTCTAGGAGATTGGAGGGCATACTTGCCCGAGATAGAGAGGAGAGGGAGGACAAAAGGTCTCGAGAGTCGGGCACTTACAGGGTACTCGTGCCCCAGCTGTAGTTCGCCATGGTATAGGTTATATGAGTCGCCCCATTCATTCATCTCTTCCAGCCGCCAGTGGTGTTCCAGCCCCTTCTAGGCCCCAGGAGCCTTATAATGCACCGCCAGTATCTAGTGTGCCTCCTGCTCGGGGTGCTTTTAGCATCCAGTCCAGTAGACCTAGCCCGAGTCAGTCATAATAACCATGCCCTACGAGGGGTTATTTTTAGTGTGGAGACACTCGCCATATGGTGAATTGCCCTAGACTTAGGAGGGGAGCACCTCCACAGACTTCTCAGCTACCACGTGCCCCACCGGGTCATCAAGCTATGATTCCAGCACCAGCTCCCGCCCCATCTACTTAGCCAGCTCGAGGTAGAGTCCGGGGAGGTCGAGGCCGCCCTAGAGGGGGAGGGCAGGCCAAATATTATGATCTTCTGGCTCGTACACAGGTAGTTTATTTCGACTCTGTCATTACAGGTATTGTTCCAGTTTGTCATAGATATGCATCGGTATTATTTGACCCAAGATCTGCATATTCCTATGTGTCCTCTTATTTTTCCACGTATTTGGGCATATCTCGGGATTCTTTGAGTTCCCATGTTCATGTGTCTACTCTTGTAGGAGATTCTCTTATTGTGGACCGCGTGTATCGGTCATGTTTGATTTCTCTTAATGGTTTTGAGACTAGAGTCGATTTATTATTACTAAGCATGGTAGACTTTGATGTTATCTTGGGCATGAACTGCTTGTCTCCCTCATAATGCTATTCTTGATTGTCATGCTAAGAACGTGACGCTGGCTACGTCAGATTTACCGCGATTAGAGTGGAGGGGAGTTATTTCATTTCCTAAGGCTCAATGAATGGTTGAGATGGGGTGTGACGCATATCTAGGTTATGTGAGAGATGTCAGTATTCATACCACTATAATTGAGTCAGTTTCAGTAGTGAGGGACTTCCCAAATGTGTTTTCAGCTGATCTTTCGGGTATGCCGCCCGATAGAGATATTGATTTTGGCATTGATTTGTTTTCGGGAACTCAGCCCATCTCTATTCCTCCATATCGTATGGCTCCTCCTAAGTTGAAGGAATTGAAGGAACAGTTACAGGAGCTGCTTGATAAGGGCTTCATTCGGCCCAGTGTGTCACCTTGGGGGTGCTCCGGTCTTATTTCTGAAGAAAACGGATGGTTCTATGCGTGTGTGAATTGATTATCACTAGCTGAACAAAGTTACAGTCAAGAATAGGTATCCATTGCCTCGTATTGATGACTTATTTGATCAGCTATAGGGTGCCAGGGTGTTTTCCAAGATTGACTTACATTCAGGCTATCATCAGTTGAAGACTCTGGAGCCAGATATCCTAAAGACTGCCTTTAGGATTCAAATGGTCAGACGAGTGTAAGGCGAGCTTTCAGAAGCTCAAGACAGCCTTGACTTCAGCACCGGTGTTGGTGTTACCATCAGGTTCAGGTTCTTTCACGGTGTATTGTGATGCATCTCGTATTGGACTCGACGCAGTTTGGGTTATTGTGGATAGGCTGACTAAATCAACACATTTCATTCCAGTGGCAAGTGCTTATACTTTAGGGCGGTTGGTAGAGATATATATTCGAGAGATTTTTTCGCCTTTGCGGTGTGCCCGTGTCTATCATTTCTGATCAGGATATGCAGTTTACTTCGCACTTTTGGAGGGCAGTTCAACGTGAGTTGGGTACACGGGTTGAGTTGAATATAGCATTTCATCCTCAGACAGACGGGTAGTCCGAGCGTACTATTCAGATTTTAGAGGATATGCTCGGCGCGTATGTTATCGACTTTGGAGGTTGTTGGGATCAGTTCTTGTCGTTAACGGAGTTTGCTTATAACAATATTTATCAGTCGAGTATTCAAATGTCTCTTTACGAGGCATTATATGGTAGGCGGTGCAGATCGCCAGTTGGATTGTTTGAGTCGGGAGAGGTTCGGTTATTGGGTACATATTTAGTTCAGGAGGCTTAGATAAGGTCAAGGTCATTCAAGAGAGACTTCGTGCAGCTCAGTCTAGGAAAAATATTTATGCCTATCGTAAGGTTTGTGATGTGGCATTCATGGTTAGAGAGAGAGTATTGCTTCGGGTATCACCGATGAAGGGTGTTATGAGGTTTGGGAAGAAGGGCAAGTTGAGACCTAGGTATATCAGGTCGTTTGAGATTCTTGATAGGGTGGAGGAGGTAGCTTATAGACTTGCGTCCTCCAGGGCTATCCTCTGTTCATCCGGTATTCCATGTGTCTATGCTTCGGAAATATCATGGTGACCCGTCCCACGTGTTAGATTTTGACTCTGTCCAATTGGACAAAGACTTGACTTATGAGGAGGAGCCGATAGCCATTTTAGACCAGCAGGTTCGTCAGTTGAGGTCTAAGAGTTATCCTTTAGTTCGAGTGTAGTGGAGAGGCCAGCCCGTTGAGGCAGATACTTGGGAGTCCGAGTCGGACATGCAGAGTAAATATCACACTTGTTTGCAAATTCAGGTAATCTTCTATGTCCGTTCGAGGACGAACGTTTGTTTTAGAGGTGGAGATTGTGATGACCCAAGGGGTCATTTTATGAATTTAGACTCCGTTCTAGGCTTATTAGCCATAAAAAGATTAATTTTAACTACCTCGATTTGTGTGCGCAGTTTGGGCGTGAAACCAGAAAGCTTTTATGTGAAAATATGAGAAATAGTGATTTCTAGAATTTAAATTTGATTATAGTTGACTTTAGCCAACATTTTGAGTAAACGGACCCGGATCTGTGTTCCGACAATCCAGAGAGGTCCGCAGTAAAATATGGGACTCGGGCGTATGCCCGGAAATGAATTCCGAGGTCCCAAGCCTTATAAATCAAAATTTTAAAAAAATTATTTTGCTGAAATAATTATCAAATAAAGAAAAGAATTAATGATATTTAAGCCTTGTATGAAAAATTTGGTGAGAATCGGAATTTATTTGACGTGATTCGGACGTCTGGTTGATAAATAGGGAACTTTAAGTGTTCTTGAGAAAAATAATGAGTTTTGAGGTTTAATTCATAGTTTTACATGTTATTTTCATGATTTGATCGCACGATCAAGTCCGTATGATGAGTTTAGACTTGAGTTCATGTTTGGTTTAGAGCCCCGAGGTCTCGGGTGAGTTTCAAATAGATTTGGGTTGTGTTGCGCTCGTTCTTTCTTATGCTTCGACGTCGTTTCTTCAAGCATAAATGATATCATAACAAATGAGCTCCGATTTCTGTTTTAAATGAAGTATTAGATCTGTATCATAATTACGGACCCGTAGCAAAAATAATCATTGAATTTGGACATCGTATGAGGATTTTATGCTCATTTTACTAAGTTTGCCAGATTTGTCAGGTTAATTACAAAATTGTCACTGACGGCGTATTAAATATTTGCACTATTTGCAAACATTAAAACCTACATATCTCCTTCATTATAAGGTCAAATTGAGTGATTTAAAAGCCTAACTTTACTAGAATTTCACAAGGAATCTATTGGAGATATAAAAATCAAGTTTCGGGATCATTCGGCATGAGAAACGAGGTAGAATAAATGGCAAAAAAAAATATAAAACGGGTGACTTCTTCTTCTTCAAATTTTCGAACCCACAGCCCTAGGAACGAATTTCTTCACCAAATATCATCCCCAAGTCATAGATAATAAACTCTAAACTTTACTCTTTCAATTACTCAAATGTTTTTCATCACTTTTAAATCAAAAACTAAGAATTTTCATGGTAAAAATTGAGAGTTTGGGTAGAATTAAGGGATTTTATAAAAATCGAATCTTTACCTCGAATTGAGATCGGATTTCGAAACTAATTGTATATTTGGGTTCATCGGTGAATGGGTAAGCGTAATTTGGTCCGAACCCCGAGTTTAGATCGAGCGGACCCAGTGTCGGATTTTCACTTTTTTTTTTAGAAAACTTAGGAAAAAATTATGTGTTTCAATAAATTAGTTCCTTTAGAATTAATTGATGATATTGAGTTAGTTATGATTATATTCGAGCAAGTTAGAGCAAGATTCTAAAGGAAAAATTGTAACTGAGCAGTGAGTGACTATGGAATTGAGGTAAGTGTTTGGTCTAACTTTGACTTGAGAAAATAGGAATCCCCCTTGTTTTCTATGTGAAATGCATGTGTGTGGTGTATAGGTAAGGTGACTAGTATCTATGCACCACCAAATTGCCTGTTAAACATGATCCCTTTCCCGATGCCAATTTAATTAATTTTTGTCTTAATAGTCCTATGTTCATTTATTGTTATGACTACTTGGCCTTGTTATTTTGTTGTTAAATATTGTGGTGGTTATTTTGGAATGAGTATTGGTTATTTAGCTGGTTCCCTTGTGGTACAAAACGGTTGAGCGGTTTGGCGTTGTTTTTACGAGCTATATATATATATATATATATATATATATATATATATATATATTTATGTTCCTGTTGGTTTCATTTTTGATATTATTGAGGAAGTTGTGGGAAACGTAGTTTAACAGTTTCGTGATTGTTGAGGTTCACGTGGTTATTTGGTTTCATTGATTTATTTCCAATTGTTATTGTAAGTGTTGGTTGTTCTCTTGATTCTATCATGGTATTTAAAGACTGAGTTGGGTTGACAGTGTTACGGTGGTTACATCTATTCTGGTTGATTTTATTATGGAATGATATTGGTTAAAGCTTACGAGCTATACTGTTTTCTGTTTGAAATTGTTGAAACAAAAATATTCTGAAAGACTTGGCCTGAAATGTGAAATTTATGAATAAATTGATATGAGATGTCTGGTGGGAGCGGGTTGCATACCGCAACAAGGAGTGATATGGGTGGACAGGTGGGATCGGGTTGCACGCCGCAACAGGGGTAATAAGGATAATATATTTAAGGAGGAGCAACAAGGGTGGACATGTGGGAGCGGGTTGCACGCCGCAACAAGGAGCAATAAGGGAGGACATTTATATTTTTTTTTATTTTCAAAGAAAAACAAAGATTTGAAAACTTACTATTTTATTTTCGCTACTTTTCGTATCTTTGGAACTATTTTTATTTAAAGATCCAGGTATCGACCAGCAGTAGATATATTTAGAGCGACTATTCATTTATTCGAAGACACGAGGTATATCTGCCGGCGTTCGTAGATCCCGAGAGTCTTTCTCCTATTTTTATAAACGCAGTTTTATTATATTCAGAATAGTTACATTATTTCTTTCAGCCAAGTATGTGTAGTATTCTTTAGTAGTTCGTGAATTGTGACACCAAACTTTGGGGTAGTTCTAGATTCATTTATATGATTAGTTTCGTGGCTCGGTTTAATTAATTAATTGTTTATCTCGCTTTATTATATTGGAAATCATTTATTAAAAGTCAATAGACTCAGTTTATTTTAGATTATTTTATTATGTCTAAATGGATAAATAATGCAAAGTAGTTAATCAAATTCTAACATTGTCTTGCCTAGCAAGTGTGGTGTTAGGCTTCATCACGATCTCTAAGGTTAGGAATTTGGGTCGTGACAAAGAGATACAACAAATTTAATGAAAGGTAGGCAGCGAAAAGATAACCATAACCTCAATTAAGGAAGTACAATTACAGAATAGATAATTATAAATTCAAATAAAGATAAGCAGTTAGGGGAAAGATAACATGTCAATAGAAGAGTTAACAATTTCAATTAAGGCACATATGAATCAAATAAGCAATAAGAGTGGATCATGAAGTAACTAGTTCTAATTAAAGCAAGTAGAGATGAAACTAGTCATTAAGAAACGTATTCATAACAAAACAACTGCATATTCAGTAATAAAAGGACCTAAGAACCCTAAAAGGTCAATTTTTCACAAATAAGGTCGAGCACTCGTCACCTCGCGTATACGGACTACAATTAGCATAAAAGACTCAAATCCTAAGGGCTACTTTCCGCACACGAAGTTAGGCAATATACTTACCTCAAAGAAGACAGACTGATACTCTAAAATGAACTTCTAAGGTGAAATGATCTCCAAACGGATCAAATCTTACCAAAATAACTTCAAAGCACAAATAAAACTCAAAAGAAACTATTCCTGATCAAAAAACCTCAATCTTTATCAAAATCTAAAAATCGACCTAAAAGTCGACCCCCGAGCCCGCACCTCAGAACCCGGCAAATTTCATAAAAGCCGAACCTCATTCCTAGAGTTCAACCATACTAAAATTATCAAATTCCGATACCCATTAGTCCCTCAAATCATCATTTTTCATTTTGAAACTTTTCTTCAAAAACCACCATTTTCCTCAACTCAAAATACAAATTAAATGATAAAAATGAAGATAAAATCACGGAATATAATAAATTCTAGGTGAACACACTTACCCAATCGATTTTCTTGAAAACCCCACAAAGAAGCTCCCAAAATCGAGGTCTAAAACTCAAAATATGGAGAAAATAGCAAAACCTTCGACTTATATGATTTTTCCCAACACTTCTGCATTTGCGGACAAGGAAGTTGTAAGGACCCGGCCGGTCATTTTGAGAATTTAAGTTCCGTTTGGCAGCATAAGGTCTTTTAAAACTTCATATTATGTGTATCGACTTACGTGCATGGTTTTTCAGTTACTGGACGATTCAGAGTCGAATTGGAAGAAGGATTCTAGTTATGGAAGGTTAAGCGGTGAGAATTTGATCGGAATTTGATTTTTGTGTCGGAATGGGTTTTGGATGATCTCAATAGCTTCGTATGGTGATTTTGAACTTAGGCGTGCGTCCAAGTTTGGATTTGGAGGTCCGTAGGGTAATTTGAGGCATTTCGGCGAAAGTTAGAGAAAACGTTGAAGTTTGAAAAGTGAAAAGGTTTGACCAGTGATTGGCTTTGGTGATATCGGGGTCGGAATGCGATCCCGGAGGTTGGAACAACTCTGTTATGTCATTTGGGACTTGCTTGAAAAATTTGACGTCATTCCGGGTTGGTTTGATTGGTTTCGGCACGAGTTTTTGAAGTTGGAAAATTTGGAAGTTCATGGTTCGATTCATGGTGCGATTTGTATTTTTGTTTTTTTTCGACGTGATTTGAGACCTTGAGCGAGTCTGTGTTAGGTAATAGAACTTGTTTGTGCGTTTAGACGGGGTCCCGGGAGCCTCGGGTGTATTTCGGATGGGCTACAGGCCAATTTCTTCTGTTTTTGGATTGCTGGTTTCTGGTTTATGGTGTTCTCTTTTGCGATCGTGTATTGTCTTGTTGATCTTCCCCGTTTTTCTTCATCGCGTTCGCATAGTAGCGTTCGCGATCGCGAACATCTGCTTCCTTCTTCTTCGCATTCGCATCCCAGTGCCCGCGTTCGCGTAGCTTTGTGGCAACAACTTGTGATTTTCCCTTCCTCTTCTACGATAAGATATTATCTCCCGCAATGGTGTAATGCAGTAATTGGCCTCAGCATTTTCTCCTTTTCGCGATCACACTGTTCAGTACGCGATCGCGTAGTGCATTCTAAGCAGTAGCCATTTTTATTCTTCGCGATCGCAGTGTTCAAATACCTGGGCAGCAAATCGATTGGGTAAGTGTTCTTCACCTAGAAACTATTACATTCCATGATTTTGTCCTTATTTTTATTGTTTAATTTATGTTTTGAATTGAGGAAAATGGTGTTTTTTTTAAGAAAGTTTTCAAAATGAAAAATCATGATTTGGGGGATAATGTTAGTATGGATAAACTCGTATCGGAATGGTTGTTCGGGTTTTGTAAAATTTGTCATGTTCCGAGGTGTGGGCCCGGAGGTCGAGTTTTGGTTCGATTTTTAGACTTTTATAAAGATTTAGACTTTATGATCCGGAATAGTTTCTTCTGAGTTTTATTTATACTTTGAAGTTATATTGGTTAGATTTGAGTCGTCCGGAGGTCATTTCACCAGAGGAGTCCATTTTAGAGTATCAGTTTGTCTTCTTTGAGTTAAGTATCTTGCCTAACCTTGTGTTGGGGAAACTACCCCTTAGTATTTTAGTCTCTATGTTGATTTTTGCCCGTGTACGTGAGGTGATAAGTACGTGCTCGGACTTATGTTGTGGAAATTGGCCTTTTAGGGTTCCTAGGTTCTTGTATTCATTAAATATGTAGTTGTTCTTGTATGATTACGTTTCTTAATTACTCGTTTCACCTTTACCTGCTAAATTAGAATTAATTGCTTCATGCTTCACTCTTATTGATAATTGATTCATATGTGCCTTAATTGAGACTGTTATCTCTTCCATTGCCATGTTGCCTTCTCCCTAACTGCTCATCCTTATTTGGAGTTGTAGTTATTCCTATTTTGTAAATGTTCTCCCTTATTTGAAGTGATAGTGATCTTCTCGCTGCCTACCTTTAGTTGATATGGCTGTATCTCTCCCGGAATTGTCCAACCTTAGAATAAGCTTAGAGGTTCTATGCCTTAGTGGACTTACCCTTATTTGAAATTATTGGACTCGTGTTAGTTTCTTGTTGTTGAACCGTACAGTGTTGGACTATTGTTACATGTTATTTTCTTCCTTGTTGAGATGTTCTTCCTTAATAATTAGTTTTACCTTTTCTCATGATCGAAGGTTCTTGAGTTGATTTACTTACCATATCTTGTATTATTCTCATTGTTGTTGTATTTGTTGTGGTGATGCGCGAGGTCTCTGTCGCGCGGTTGTGGTTATTGTGATGCACGAGGTTTTTGCCATGCGGTTGTTTATATGGGGATTTGCACGAGGTCTCTGCCGTGCCGTGATCACTATTGATATTGCACATGCAGCGTGACAAGGTGGGATATATATATATATATATATATATATATATATATATGTGGGTTGTGCATGTGACGTGACAAGGTGGGAACATGATTATGCACATGTTGCGAGACAAGGCGGGCATTTACTTTACTATTGTACACGTGGCGAGACAAGGTGGGCTGTGTCAGGGATTGATTTGTGATGACTTGTTTTGGCCCGGGGGCATTCTTGTTTTTGATATTGTGTAGTGGTACACTTACCTGTGTGAGCTTATTCTTGTGATAGGTGTGGGAAAACATTTTACGTGTTGTCCTTTCCTTTTCTTATGCTTACTAGCTGGTTTGAACCATGTTAGGATACGTGCAAAAGCATACACGCAGCTAAGCACTCTTATCGGATTAAGGGGCTTCCTTGTTCTTGTTGAGTATAGATACTCTTGTTGTACTTGCCTTCTATATGAAAATGATTCTATTTGGCACGTGAGTCGTCCGTGCAGTTATTAGCTGAGATGAGGGCACCGGATGCCAAAAGTTAGGGTTCAAGTACTGGGACCCGTGAGTTGTGATTTGTCCGAGCTTCGGTACCTCATGGAGTTGATTAAAACCTTATGTAAAAGCAGTTGTGATTGCTGAGTTATTACTTGTCTTTATTGTATATGTGATTCCAGATTTTGGTTGTGTTCCATTCACTCTTCTTTGTCATTTTGTGGTATTCCGCTGATACTTGTTGTTTTCTTTCTTATTGAAATTACTGTGTTGTTAGCCATATTGCGTAGTCTTTATGTAGATATCATATTCTATTGTTCCTACATTCACAATTGTTCAGGTTGTCTAGTCCAGTAGGTGTCTTGACTGTTCCTCGTCACTACTCCACTGAGGTTAGTCTTGAAACTTGTTGGGTACCGCTGTGGTGTACTCGTACTACACTTCTGCATATTTTTGTGCAGATTCCAGGTATTGCATAGCCGGTTGATCGTTATCTAGCAGCACAAATTGTTGTTTTGGAGACTCAAGGTAAACCTGCTACAGCGTTTGCAGGCTTCGGAGTCACCATCCTATTTTGTTCATACTCTGTCTTTATTTATTTCTGAACAATTGTACTTACGAGTTATAGAACAATTATGTAAAGCTTATAACTTGTACTACCGGGTTTTGGAAAAGTGTATATTGTATAGATAGTTTGTTTCAGAAAGCATTTAAAAGTTATTATTTTTATTATGGTTGTTAATCAGTAATGTTAGGCTTACCTAGTCCTTAATACTAGGTGCCATAACGATACCCAATGGAGGAGAAATTGGGTCGTGAGAGAAGCGCATATGCGCAACCGCATTTGCGAGNTATATATATATATATATATATATATATATATATATATATATATATATATATATATGTGGGTTGTGCATGTGACGTGACAAGGTGGGAACATGATTATGCACATGTTGCGAGACAAGGCGGGCATTTACTTTACTATTGTACACGTGGCGAGACAAGGTGGGCTGTGTCAGGGATTGATTTGTGATGACTTGTTTTGGCCCGGGGGCATTCTTGTTTTTGATATTGTGTAGTGGTACACTTACCTGTGTGAGCTTATTCTTGTGATAGGTGTGGGAAAACATTTTACGTGTTGTCCTTTCCTTTTCTTATGCTTACTAGCTGGTTTGAACCATGTTAGGATACGTGCAAAAGCATACACGCAGCTAAGCACTCTTATCGGATTAAGGGGCTTCCTTGTTCTTGTTGAGTATAGATACTCTTGTTGTACTTGCCTTCTATATGAAAATGATTCTATTTGGCACGTGAGTCGTCCGTGCAGTTATTAGCTGAGATGAGGGCACCGGATGCCAAAAGTTAGGGTTCAAGTACTGGGACCCGTGAGTTGTGATTTGTCCGAGCTTCGGTACCTCATGGAGTTGATTAAAACCTTATGTAAAAGCAGTTGTGATTGCTGAGTTATTACTTGTCTTTATTGTATATGTGATTCCAGATTTTGGTTGTGTTCCATTCACTCTTCTTTGTCATTTTGTGGTATTCCGCTGATACTTGTTGTTTTCTTTCTTATTGAAATTACTGTGTTGTTAGCCATATTGCGTAGTCTTTATGTAGATATCATATTCTATTGTTCCTACATTCACAATTGTTCAGGTTGTCTAGTCCAGTAGGTGTCTTGACTGTTCCTCGTCACTACTCCACTGAGGTTAGTCTTGAAACTTGTTGGGTACCGCTGTGGTGTACTCGTACTACACTTCTGCATATTTTTGTGCAGATTCCAGGTATTGCATAGCCGGTTGATCGTTATCTAGCAGCACAAATTGTTGTTTTGGAGACTCAAGGTAAACCTGCTACAGCGTTTGCAGGCTTCGGAGTCACCATCCTATTTTGTTCATACTCTGTCTTTATTTATTTCTGAACAATTGTACTTACGAGTTATAGAACAATTATGTAAAGCTTATAACTTGTACTACCGGGTTTTGGAAAAGTGTATATTGTATAGATAGTTTGTTTCAGAAAGCATTTAAAAGTTATTATTTTTATTATGGTTGTTAATCAGTAATGTTAGGCTTACCTAGTCCTTAATACTAGGTGCCATAACGATACCCAATGGAGGAGAAATTGGGTCGTGAGAGAAGCGCATATGCGCAACCGCATTTGCGAGAAACGTTCGCATCTGCGAACTTAACTTATCAGGCCCAGGTCCGCATCTGCGGAAAACATATCCGCAGCAGCGGCGGCGTAGAAGCGATGACAGGAGCGCAGAAGCAGACTCCTTTGCAGATGCGATCACTCAACCGTAGAAGCGGCCTTCGCACCTGCGTGCCAGCATCCGTAGAAGCGAGCTAGCTCCCAGACCTGAACGATAGAAAAAGCGATCAGGCTTACGGAAAAGTGGAGCCGCACCCGCGCTTCAAGATGTTACAGGTGCAGGATACCAGAGCCAGACCTGCACACAAGCATAAAAATCATCTGAAGCTCGTCGGAAACACACTCGGGGTCTCGGGCATCCCGTCCAAACACATCAACAAGTTCCATACTCTAACACGGAACCGCTCGAGGTCTCAAATGATATCAAACAATGTCAAATCTACGAATCGCACCATGAATCGAGCTTATGAACTTTCAAATCTTCCAACTTCTAAACTCGCGCTGAAACCTATCAAATCAACCCGGAATGACATCAAACTTTGTGGGCAAGTCCCAAATAACACAGCGGGGCTGTTCCAGTTCTCGAAATCGCATTCCGACCCTGATATCGCCAAAGTCAACTCTTGGTCAAACCTTTCAACCTTCAGAATTTCAACCTTTTCAACTTTCGTCGAAATATTCCAAATTACCCTACGAACCTCCAAATCCAATTGTGGACGCATGCCTAATTCCAAATTTACCATACGAAGCTGCTCAAGACCTTATGCCGCCGAACGAGACTTAAATTCTCAAAACAACCGGTCGGGCCATTACAATGAATATAATTTTGGGTTATTTATAATTTTTGAGAGTGATATGAACTGAAATTTTTTAAAAATAGCTTTTCCCAATTTTTTAAATTTTGGAAAAATTTGAAATTCATTTTCAAGTGAAAATCGAAAATTCATCGCGAAACACTAATTTTGGAAAAGGAAAAAAAATCGAAAAAATGAGGCCAAACTGGCCCTTATGGTTGACGTAAAAAGGGACGAGGAATATAAGGAAATAGAATTGAGAAAAGATTATGTTTTTGAGTCGGGGAAGAAAAAGGATGACGAGTTAGGGATCTTCTTTATTTTTTTTTCTTATATTATTATTTTTTCTTTTTCCAAACAAAAATTTGTTCCTGAAATAATTTCTTTACATAAACTTTTTTCACGGCAGATAATGTTCGACATTAATTTTTTTTTGGAGGTTATATAAAGATCATAATAATCTTCATGATCAAATAGAGAGACTAACTTGAGATATATATTCCAAAATCTATTATATAATTTTCTTATTTGTGTTATCTACCTGGTTTCATTTTGCCAGATTAATCAATTTCATGAATTTCACTTTTAATCATGGGGATTCTTCTCTTTCAAGAAAGTGAATTTCTTGGTGAAAACAAAAGAAGTAAGGCAACATCAGTAAAACTTTCACAAAGAGACTGTTATTCACTGCAATTACAGAACCCGGAATAGGAAGAAAAAGGGTTGTAATTTCACAACATAATTCAATCATGCATTAATACTCGTAACTATTGCAGTTAATGTATTATCTACTCATATGAGAAGTTGAATAACCATTCAAGAACTAATGAGAACACTTTAGTGGCGGATGACTTTAGCGCTTCTTAGACAAATCGATTGCTATTTTTTCATTTGGTAAGAGAATTC
>ML418783.1:73095-88764 GCA_005239525.1 Nicotiana knightiana | reverse complement strand
GGGGGGGGGGGGGTAAACAGGAGGGAAAAAAAAGCAAATATTTTTCTTGGTTTATGAGACGTGTCACATTATCAATGGAATGACCAGTTTCATATTATATAGATATGGATATACGCAGTGGTGGAGCAAGAATTTTGGTTAAGGGTTGTCAAACTATGTGATGACCTAATAGGTTATCTCATGTTTTATAACTAAATTCTGTGTTTCGAACCGTTATATATCTCATTTTATCCTTTCTCCACTTGCATGCGCAGTCCGGGTATTGACCCGGAAGGCTTATATGTTAAAAATTTATAAAAACAAGAATTTTGCCTTAAAAGTTAATTTTATTTGACTTCACTCAACGCTTTGAGTAAACGGACCCGAACTCGTATTTGATGGTCTCGGGGTTCGTATGAAAGATGGGATCTGGGCATATGCCCGGAGTCGAATTGCGAGGTCCCTAGCTCGAGATATGATTTTTGTTGAAAATTAAAAATCTGAAAATTTAATGATTTTAAGAATCTATTGATGTTTGGCATTATTGATACTAGGCCCGTATTTTTGGTTCCGGAGTCCGGTACATGTTCAATATACTAAATATAACTTGTCTGTGAAGTTTGGTAAGAAACGAAGTCAGACGTGATTCGGACGCCAGGATGTGAAAATAGAAGTTTTAAAGCTTTCTCGAAAATTTTATTCGATTTGGTGCTCCATTCATAGATTGAGGTGTTATTTTGGCGATTTGATCACGCGAGCAAGTTCGTATGATGTTTTAGGGCTTGTGTGCATGTTTAGTTTGGAGTCCCGAGAGCTCGGGTGAGTTTCGAATAGGCTATAGGAAGTTTTACACTTAGAAAATCTGGTTTTTCTGCAGCTTCAGGTACCTTATGATTTCCTTCTTCGCGTTCGCGAAGGCTCTCTCACGAAAGCGAAGTGTAAACTGGGCAAGGGGATGGTTTGTTCTATGCGAACGCGAGGCCATGGTCGCGAACGCGGAGCACTGGGGGTCTGCTCTTCAGGAACGCGACCGGCAAGACGTGAACGCGTAGGGTATTGGAGGGCAGCTGGGGATCAGTTGGTTGTTCTACGCGGACACAGGCCATGGCTCGCGAACGCGATGGTCAGGGAGGAACGAACCATCACGAACGCGTGCAATCCATTGCGACATGAAAGCCCTTAAGGCTGTTGTGCATCGCGAACGCGGCAGGCCCTTCGCGAACGCGAAGAAGGCCTGACGCTCAGACTTTAAAACAGTTCAAAAACGGAATTTTACCCATTTTTCATAAACTCTCCATTAGAGCTCGGCCTAGGTGCGATTTTGAAGGGAAAAATCAACACCAATTCATAGGTTTNGGGGGGGGGGGGGGTTTCAAATTTGGGATTTAGACCTCAATTTGGGATCGGATTCCGAAACTAATTACATATTCGGGATTGGGGGTGAATGTGTGCCTGAGTTTTTGTCCGAACCTCGAGTTTTGACCAAGCAGGCTCGAGGTCATTTTTTACTTTTTGGGGGAAAGTTTGGGAAACCTAAATTTATGCATTGTGATTGATTTCTTTAGCAATAATTAATGTTATTAGGTCAATTGTGGCTAGATACGAGTGGTTTGGAGGTGGAATCTAGAGGAAAAGTGGTAATTGAGCGGTGAATGACCTGTGGGGCGAGGTAAATGTTGTGCCTAATTTTGACTTGAGGGATTAGGAATCCTTGTCTTAATTGCTATATGAAAATTATGTGATCGGCGTATATGTGAGGTGATGAGTACGTATGCGCCCTAATTTATCAATCTTGCCCGTTTCTCTCTCGTTCTTCTTATATTGTTTCTTTCCCTGCTTTAATTGTTACATGCCTACTTGTATTTTCATGCCTAATTGCTACTTGTTAGATATTGTTTCTCCTTGTTGAAGATAATTGTTATTCCGTAGTTTCCTATCCCCTATTACTTACTTAAGCTATTCTTATTTCTGTTTTAGTGATATTCTGGATTGGTCTCGCTGAGTAGTATTACTTGTGTAGAGTTTTATTGAGTATAAGATTTCCATTTTCCTTGTTCTGAAGTTTAAGTATTGAGAAGGGTCTTGTGTTAATTTGTGAAACTTCTATAGTTCCTGTGTAATTGATATGAATATGGTGGAATCGGGTTGCACGCTGAATTAGATGAAATAAGGGTGATATATTGAGGAGGAATAAGGGTGAATTGATATTATATGGCGGGATCGGGTTGCACGCCGCAACAGATATAATAATGGTCGAATGTGGTGATATAAGGATGAACCGTGATTGTGATTATTATGATATGGTGGGATCTGGTTGCACGCCGCAACACTTTTATCTATATTTTGTTGCTTATGATATTGAGAAGAAATAAGGGAGGATTATGATATGTACAGTGGGATCGATTTGTGTGCCCCAATAATTTATATGTTTATGTTCTTTTTTTGAATGCGTTAGCTATATGGTAGAATTGAATTGCACTTAAGGATTGGTAATAGTTGAACACTGATGAAGTACGTTGGGTACTGTATTTATTTCTTGCAAAATACTATTTTTACTTTATTCTGCCTTCTTTTCTGTCTTATTATTCACTGTATGCAGCGTATATTGTGAGTGTCCCGCCGTAGCCTCGTCACTCCTTCATCGAGGTTAGGCTCGACACTTACCAGTACATGGGGTCGGTTGTACTAATACTGTACTCTACACTTCCTGTGCAGATTTTGGAGCAGGTAATGGTTGATCGAGAGGTTGGCTGCAGATTCCACAGCTAGGAGACCCAAGGTAGTCTTGCTGGCGTCCGCGGGCCTTGGCTTCCCCTTCTGCACTCTTATACTTACTGTTTTTACTTTGCTTCACAAATAGTTGTACTTTCTTTCGGACAAATATTTGTAGAAAAGTCTTAGTATGTTCGTGAACTGTGACACCGGATTCTGGGTAGAGGTAGCATGTAATTAAAGTTGATATCTATATAGCTTCAAGTTTATTTCAGTTTATTTTTGCTTGTTTACTGATAATCACTAAAAATGTAAAGAATTGGCTAAATAACCTCTAACATTGACTTGCTTGGAAAGTCTGATGTTAGACGTCATCACGGTCCCAGCGGTGAGAATTTCGGGTCGTGACAAAATATATAAAAATAAACATACCTAAAAATTAAGGGGAGTCAATATATAATATATACAATATATATTTTTACCTACCTACACAGTATATTTTTTTGCGAAGGGGTGTCACTGACACCCCTCCTATAAGGTGGCTCTGCCACTAGATATACGTATATGATTTCGTAAATTCACTTATGGATCTTATGAGACGCGGAGTGCATATAAATCCACTAGTTTAGGTAATAAAATTAAATAGGTCATTCGTATAAAGTTGATTTCAAATGGATAGTTATGATAAAATAGCTATTTGTGTTCAAAGCAGTTGATGTGGAATTGATTTAAATCGAACAAGGCCAAGCGGTTCCATGACCCAGTTTTGCAAAATCAGCCAAGCTCAATCACCACATGACCCAATCCAATTCTTTAGGGGAAACTACACAATATACCCATTAGACTCAAATTAATTATCCGTATTTGCCCATTTAAGAATTAATTACAATTCGTACCTATCCAGCCCAAACCTATTACCCCACTACCCATTTCCTTTTTTCTCTTGAATATGTTATACCAAGTATATAAAAAGTCCGGCAATATCCGTAGAATTTACGATTGACGGAATTATTATGTCAACGGAACTAGAAAATTGACAAAAAGTAGTTGCTTCAATACCATAGGGGGAAGGATAAGTTGGATCGACGACAAAAATATCGAATTGATAATTACTTGTGAAAAAATGATTAGAGAAGTAGGGACCTTTGTTGGAGGTTCACCGGAAGTTTAAAATTTTCGACGGTTGAGCCGACATATGAACGGAGGAAGAAGATTGCGTGCATATTGTAGGCTTTGGGCAATTTTGAGAATATTTGACTACAAAACTAATGGAAAGGTTATTTTTCAGTTTTAGGAAATATTCGAGCACCACTTTGTGGCGGGTAATAAGTTTGTACTGTATATCAAAATAGTATATTTGTATAATGTATTGGTATACAATAATTAATTCAAGAGTATATAATTAACTACAATATTATACTACTGGTTTTTTTTTTGAAGGAATAAGAAAATCCTCTATATACCAATATAACATATTATATACCATTTTGGTTAACTCAATAGTGTATAATTTATTGCATTGAACTACGAAGAAGACTAGGGTGATGACTGTGGGTGGTGACTCTGAGCATTTTCCTGTGGTGATGGGGTTGCACCAGGGATCGGCTCTTAGCCTATTTTTATTTGCTTAGCGATGGATGTACTGTCGCGACACATCCAAGGGGAGGTGCCTTAGTGCATGCTATTTGCCGATGATATAGTGTTGATTGACGAGACGTGAAGCGGAGTTAACGCGAGATTGGAGGTTTGGAGGCAGACCTTGGAATCTAAAGGTTTCAAATTGAGTAGAACCAAAACAGAATACTTGGAGTGCAAATTCTGTGACGGGACCCATGAAGCAGATGTAGAGGTAAAGCTTGATGCTCAAGTGATCCCCAAGAGAACGAGATTTAAGTATCTCGGGTCTATTATCCAAGGTAACGAGGGGATTGACGAAGATATCGCACATCGCATTGGAGGGGGGTGGATGAAGTGGAGACTTGCTTCCGGTGTTTTATGTGATAAGAACGTGCCGCCAAGACTTAAGGGCAAGATTTATAGAGTGGTGGTTCGACCGGTTATGCTGTATGTGGCTGAGTGTTGGCCAGTCAAGAACTCCCACGTGCAGAAGATGAAAGTAGAAGAGATGGGGATGTTGAGATGGATGTGTGGGTGTACTAGGAGAGATACGATTAAGAATGGAGTTATCCGAGACAGAGTAGGAGTAGCCTCCGTGGAGGACAAAATGGGGGAGTCGAGGCTGAAATGGTTCAGACACGTTAAGAGAAGAAACATTGATGCCCCTATTAGGAGGTGTGAGAGGTTGGCCATGGCGAGTTTGATAAGAGGTCGAGGTAGGCCTAAGAATTACTAGGGAGAGGTGATTAGACATGACATGGCGCTGCTTCAGCTTACTGAGGACATGACCCTTTATAGGAGGGTGTGGATGTCGAGGATTAAAGTAGAAGGTTAGTGGATAGTTTTTAGTTGCTCACTGATAGTCTTAGTAGCATGCATGTCCCATCACATTCTTAGATTTTTTATTACGTTTTGTGCGCCTCAGGTATTGCATTCGTTATTGCTAGTATTTGGTACTATTTATCCTTTTTCTCTCCCATTTTTCTCTTCTCTTCCCTCTTTCTTCCGTTCTTGCTTTCCACTTATTCTTATTACCCTTCCTGAGCTGAGCGTCTATTGGAAACAACTTATTTACCTGTTATGTAGGGGTAAGGTCTGCGTACAGACTACCCTTCCCAGACCCCATCTGGTGGGAACATACTGAGTTTGTTGTTGTTGTTGTTGTTGAACTACGAAGAAGAATTTGTAAATGTACCAAAATGATATACTATATACCATTTTGGTATAAAGTTCATTCCAATGATATTTTATTATAGTATACTATATAATGTAACAATATACTCTTACAGTTAGGTCTTTAGAAGTTTTTAAAATTTTTATTGACAACTGATATTATTTCAGTTTAATGACTGAATTAAAAATATCTTTTTTAAACTCTTGCATACAATTGTATACCCTGTTGGTATATCTATATACTATACTGATATCATATGTTATGTAACGACCTGGTCAGTTGTTTTGAGAATTTAAGCTCCGTTCAGCCGTATAAGGTCTTGAGAAGCTTCATATTATTTGTATCAACTTGTGTGCCGATTGTCGTCTTTGAGGCAAGTATCTTGCCTAACCTTGTGTGGGGAAATTATCCCTTAAGATTTGAGTCTTCTATGTTGATTGTAGCCCGTGTACGCGAGGTGAAGAGTGCGTGCTCAGACTTATTTGTGGGAGTTGTCCTTTTTAGGGTTCTTAAGTCCTTATATTCACCGTGTATGAACGTATGAAGTCCTTATTGATACATTTGAGTTCCTATCTGCTACTTTCACCTCTACATGTTTTGATTAAATATAATCGTTTTAGGATTCTCTCCTACTGTCTGTTTGACCCTTATTTGAATTAACTAAAGATTTTACCTCTTCTATCGTCATGCTATATTGTCATAACTGCTTATCTTTAATTGAAATTATCATCTCATCCTATAATTGTTTAACCTTAATTGGAGTTATGATTATCTTTTGTTGTTTACCGTTATTTGAATTGTTTATATCCCTCGTAATTTCTCAACCTCAGAAGGGGTTTAGATAACCTATATCTTAGTTGACTTGCCTTTATATGGAACTGTTTGACATCGTGTTGGATTCTTATTGTTGACTTGAATATTGTGGAGTCGTTGACAGGTTTTTGTTTTCCCTTGTTAAGCTGTTCTCCTTGCGCCTAGCATTCCTTACTGTGGTTATTCCTTGTGAATGAGTTCTACCGTTGTTTGTGATTTAAAGTTCTTGAGTTGATTTACTTGCCGTACTTTGCATTACTGTCATTGTTGCTTTGTACTTTTTGTGGTGATGTACAAGGTTTCTGTCGTGCTATAGTTGTTATCTCTATTGGTTGCGATGTATATTTAAATTGGGACTATGAAACGATATTCTAGGAGATCCCCCTGCACTGCATATTTATTTTGAGACTACGGAACGTATTCCGGGAGATCTCCCAGCACTGCATATTTTGGGACTACAGACGTATTCTAGGAGATCCCCTAGCACTGCATATTTATTTTGGGACTACAGACGTATTCCGGGAGATCCCTAGCAAAGCATATTTATTTTGGGACTACGAACGTATTCCAGGAGATCTTCATGTACCACATATTTATTTTGGGACTACGGACGTATTCCAGGAGATTCCCCTGTACTGCATAAATAATTCGGAACTACGGGACGTTATCTCGATAAATTTTCCCTGTTGTTATATCTGTGTTCGGAGTTGCTAATCTTCTATGCTTAGGTGTCACATGGTGAATTATACTCGAAAGATATTTATTTGAAATTTGTTGATCTTGAAAGAACTACGTTGAAGGATATTTATTGACAAAGCTTATATTTGAAAAATGTTGATCTTGAAAGAACTTTGTTTGAAGGAAATTTATTGAAAAGCTTATATTTGAAAAGTATTGATCTTGAAAGAACGGTGTTTGAAGGATATATATATTTGAAAAGCTTATAATTGAAAAGTATTTATCTTGAAAGAACTATATTTGAAGGATATTTATTTGAAACAAGTATATTTCCAAAAGAATTTCTTATTAGAAAGGATTTTATTCTAAAGACCTCAATTTGAATACTTACAGGTGAAAGTTTACACTTGAAGGATTTGACTAATTTATTGTGGTTTGTTGGCTAAGATCTGATGTGAAAACTAATGCAGTTGCTGAGTTACTATTTGTCTTTACTGTATTGTGATTTTCGAATTTGGGTTGTGCTTCTGTTCATTTCTTCTGTGTCTTATTATGGTGTTCTGCTATTACTTGCTGTTTTTCCTTCCTTATTGCAGTTGCTATGTTGCTAGCCATATCGCGTAGTTCTTAAATAGATGCCATGTTCTGTCATTTCTATACTTATGCTTGTTCGGTCTTTATTAGACCAGTGAGTGTTTTGACTAGTCCTCTTCACTACTTCACCGAAGTTACTCTTGATACTTACTGGGCACCGTTGTGTTGTGCTCATACTACACTTCTGAACATTTTGTGCAAATCCAGATATTGATCGTTAGTAATTGTGCGGATCCTTGCTGAGGAGACTCAAGGTAAACCTGCCATTGTGCTGTAACAGTATACAATATACCATAATAGTATACTTTGTATTTGTTGAATCATCGAGGTGCTATTGTGCAAAGCTAAAGTCATGGTTATAGTAACATATAGTGTTATAGCATACAATATAATATAACAGTATATCGTGATAAATAAGTAATTTATAAAAAAATTCAACTAGGTCCTTGCAAATATTTTATTACATAAATTTTTTGATAGAATTCCTTGAAAATAATATTTGTTGTATAAGAAGTAGGTATTAGAAGACGTAAAATAGTAAATGGGAAAAAGGAAATAAAATTTTTTTTGAATGAAATTAGAAAAGGAACACGAAATTAAAAACAAAAGTAAACAAAAGAAAAGAAAAAGAAAAATAAAAAAAAATGAAAAGAGCGAGCCAAATTGAGTATAAAACCCGATTATGCTGAATAAAGAAAATAAAGAATAGTATGATTCTGGAAAAAATATATGAACAAAAAAAAAGAGATAAAAAAGGAGAAGAGAAAAAAACGAAAAGAGCAAAAAAAGTAGTAAAAAGGAATATGAGAAGAAAAAAAGAAACAATTACTCACAAAAGCTATAATGGGTAAGAAGGGTAATTAAGTCGATGGGTAGAAAAATCAATGGATTAGTAAGGCTAATTAATTTAATTTTTGTGGTAAAACTATAAAATTCCCGAAAAAAATAAGTAAATTAAATATCTCATAAATATAGGTCCCATATAACTGACACCACCAGCAAAACCTGAAAATGACAAACCTTCGGATAGAAATTTGAATAAAATTAAAAAACGTGCTATAAAGCAAGACAAGACCTTTCAAAAATATATAATTTTTTTTAAATATTTTCTTAATTTCTTAAATAAGGTAGGAGCTGGAGTTAGATTTCTGTTAGAAGATTCTTTCAGACATAAATCTTTCATGGACCAAATAAAGGGCAACCCGGTGCATTAAGCTCCCGCTATGCACGGTGTTCGAGGAAAGCCCGAACCGCAAGGATCAAATCGTCTTATAATTATTTAAATGGTTGGATTTTTCATATTTTATTTTTTGATGAAAAAATTGTACGTCATGTCATTAAACTATTATCGGAAATATACTTTCTGGTTAAAAGTACATTTGGCATTATATAACAATAGAAATGGACTTTTATATTACAAAATGAACAAACGTGGCTTTATTACATTTTTTAATAACTAAATAAATTTTCTGTAATAAATAAAAGATATCTTTATTACACAATTTTCAATAATTAAATGATTGCAGAAGAGATCAACTTGTGATTTTAAGTTTCTTACACATTTCAAAGGCTAAAAGCCAACGTAATTGAACCATAAAGAGAGCTATCAAGTATTTAAGAATGGCCAAATATTTTGTTTGGTCGGCGGGGCAGGGCAGGGCAGCCAATTTTATGATTGATCGGCATGGCAATAAGTTTCATTTCTACAAATCTCTTCTTAGCCGTGGCACCAAATGCTAGTAATTAATATCCGCACGTAACTTTAGCTAAATTTGAACGCGGTGTGGGGGGCGGCGCGATCTATTATGTCCCAGCACGTGTCCACAACCTATTGACTTTAGGCACCATATACATTTACGCGATTCTGCAATTAAAAATGGAGAGAGAGGGGACACAAAAGAAATGTCATTATATGATATTCGCCAAAGTAGGTATCTGGTATCAGTACAAATGCAGGGGCCTCTCCTTAAAAAGATACTCCCTACGTATTAATGTATGTGAACTCGTTTTTATAATGTGTGATTATAAAAACTTTTTATTAAGGGTAGAATTATAAGTTTAAGTTAAATTGTTATCAATTTAAAAAAAGATTATTTTTTTTGAAACGATTAAAAAAGAAAATAGATTCACATAAACTGAGACCGAGAGAGTATATATGTTGGCCAAATTCAAGCCGGTCAAATAAAGACTTCAAATCGGGATTGAACTCTGGCCAAATGCATGATACATTGACACACCTATCTAACATAAATGTACCTGTTTTATTTGGATTATTGCAAGTTGATCATTTGACCATTTTCTAATTAAATTATTTTCATTTTATTAATGAATAAATTTTATTGATAAAGCTTTATGGGTACACTTGCTCCCTTGATTTTTTTCTTTAGATTGTTCCTTGCGATTCGAGGAAATAAGCGGCATATTTCTCAAATATAGTATGATGCATACTTTCTTGGAATGTATTTGATTTTCATGATAAAGAAAAGCGTCTATAGATCACTTCGACAGTTTTTAAAAAGATAATATTTAATATTTTGCTTTTTTATACATACTTCATGAGTTTATTGAATTTTTGAGATGTTTTAATCTCTTTATGAATATCCCGTGAGTCTATAAATTTTTTAAAATATTAAATTATTTTCATTGGTCACCGTATGATATATCGCATAAGTGATAGTAACAAAGTTATACCTCAAAAATCATTGGACTTGGTAAATTTTATTTCAGTCTAATTCTCTATTGCCATCTTAAGTTACTTTAAACCCCTCTCAACAAAAAAACAAGAAAAGAAAATTAAAAAACGAGGAAGAAAGTGAACGATATCTGGGTGTCACGACCTAAACCTCCCTCCGTAAGATGTCGTGACGGCACCTAGTTTCTACGACTAGGTAAGCCTAAAAAATTGCGGAATAACAGAAATGAAAACAAAATTTGACAACTAGACTGCAACAGATAATCATAAGATGAAAATGCCGCTTCACATATACAAGCAACCAGTACTATAATATACATAGAGTTCCCAAAACCCGTAACCATAATTCACAAGTTACAGAAGAAAACTAATCGCTCTATACACCAGAGTCTAAGAAAGTACGAAAATGAGGGAATAAAAGGGGATTTCGAAGTCTGCGAACACAGCAAATGTACCTTGAAGTCTCCATACAACAACAAACACTCTCAGCTAATAGGAGGGCTGATAACAAGTAGATAAAGCTGCACACAAAACATGGGCAGAAGAGTAGCATGAGTACACCATAACGGTACCCAGTAAGTACCAAGCCTAATCTCGGTAGAGTAGTGACGAGGTCAGGTCCGGGCCCTACTGGTATATAATAATAAGACAGATGATATAACAAAATAAAGAAAGAAGTAGAATTTAACAGAAAGAATTCACAGAGAAATAATAACACAACACAATGAGATAAACAATAGGGACGCTCCCGAGATACCATCTCGTAGTCCCAAAAGTAAATACTCAACAGGGGATCTCTCGAGATACGTCTCGTAGTCCCAAAAGTGAATATGGAAGGAGATCTCTCGAGGTACCGCCTCGAAGTCTCAAAAGTAAATGTGCAGGGGGATCTCCCGAGGTACCGCCTCGTAGTTCCAACAGTAAATGTGAAGGAGGATCTCCCGAGGTACCGCCCTAGTACCAACAGTAAATGTGAAGGGGGATCTCCCGAGGTACCGCCTCGTAGTCCTAAACGTAAATGTGCAGGGGGATCTCCCGAGTTACCGCCTTGTAGTCCCAAAAGTAAATGTGCAGGGCGATCTCCCGAGTTATCGCCTTGTAATCCCTAAAGTAAACACACAACTCAAATCAGTGGAAAAAAAATTTAACAACAAGAATTCTAGAGCTAAGGTTGATACAAATCAAGTAAAGGCAGGAATTCAACTAAACATGTTGCACATATTTCAAATAAGCATTTAAGACACGTAGACATGCGAAATTAGACTAAACAGGATAACTACATATGCTAGTATTAAAGGTGTCTAATGGGTGGGCCGGGCTGGGTTGGGATTTTATTGAACCAGACGGGTAGGGGTACCGGGCCGGTTACGGGTTATTCTTAACGGGTTTAACGAGTTCGGGTTAATCCGGATAAAAACTAAACCGTATGGGTTAGGTTGAAGGGGCCGGGTCGGGCCGGTTTATAGTATTTTTTTATTTTTATTTTAAGTTTTTGTACAACTNTTACAACTAAGTACTAAATTCGACAAGTAGTAAATTCAAAGGTTTTGCATTGCCCTTGTAAGTTCTTCATAATCAATATGAACTGATTGTCCTTCTTCTGGAGTGTTAAATTCAGATGAGTTACCATGTGTTAATATATCTCCAAGTTCCTTGTCTTCAGGGCTATCAACATCTTAACGTCCTTGATTTCTTCGTTCCGATCTAATCCAATCTCTGAAACATACTAAAACTTCTAAAGCATTGCTTCCCAATGAGTGACGGGTGTCTCCTAGTTGTTGTCTTGCTTGACTAAATGCACTCTCTGATGCAACAATTGAAATTGGCATATTCAGCATGTCTCGAGCCATAGCGGAAAGAACAGGAAATTGCTTTTCATTCTCACGCCACCATCCCAACGCTGAAAATTCCTTTGTGCGAATCTCCTTTTTCTTCTGCAAGTAGAATTGAAGTTCATCAATGTTCCTGCTACTGGTTTGAGTTGTAGCAAATGTAAAAAAAAAATTAAAACTATCAACTATTTCATGATCATAAAAAGTAGTAGAACTTGAAGAAGTGGTACACTGCATAGTGGGATTAACATTGGCTACATTATGAGCAACATCATCAACTATACTTGCATAATATGTATATAAATTTTGTAAATTATCATTTAGATTGTTTATACAAGTAAAAGTATCTGGGGTTTTAGTTGATCCAATCTCCATGTAAGTATATAAAGCATTGATTAATTGGTGACAATCAGCCATCTTAATAGAAGGATTTAAAACAGCGCCAATTAAGTAAATCTGAGGAATTGGAAAGAAATATTTTTTGAATTTGTCTTGCATTTCTTCAACTGCAACTGTATATTTTTCTTTCTTCTTAAATTCAAAGAGTAGAAAAGCAATTTCAGCTATATGTACTAAAACCATTGTAATAGTAGGGTAGTATGCTCCAGAAAACTCAACAGTAGCTATATAAAATTTATGTAAAAATTGAACAACATCATTAATGACCTCCCAAGTAGCAGGTGTTAACATACGGTTTCTATCAGTACAATGCGCATTAGCAACTTCAGTTATTGGAAATCTATATTTGTAGCAACATTTTAAAAATATGTAAGTATAATTCCACCTAGTAACAATTTCGTCTGGCATGAATCTTGGTTTAAGATTATACTCAGTACACTTATTCTTAAATTTCCTAATTCTAGATTATCTGTTATTTCCTTGAATAACACCAATTGCTCTTCTAACATGAATAATCTCAGTTGAAAATAAATCAAGGTCACTTTTAACAATTAAATTATAAATATGACATGCACACCTAACATGAAAAATTTCTTCAAGTGGTGGTTGCAAATGCATTTTTAATAATGAAATTACGACAGTATTGTTAGAAGCGTTATCAAAAGACATACACAATACATTTTTGTTAAGATTTCTAAAATTCAACAACTTCGCAAATAGTACTACTTATAAACATAGCAGTATGACTCTAATCTTCATTGTGAGCATGTGATTTTTACTCGCCGTATCGTCCTATAAAAATCCCAATAAATCAATTGATTTTATAAATATTGACTGGCTTTTCAGTAATTAATTGTGAATTATTTGTGTTGCTGACATATCCATCTTTCAAAATCATTGAAATTCTGCATTACGAATTTATTGGTCATAATTAGTTAAATGATAGACAAATGACGAATATCTGACGTAATGTAGTTGTTAATAATTGATTACTACAGAAATTAATCATCCTTTATTCAATAAAACGCGGTTTGAATTAGGAATATAGAATTGGTCGTGTCATTATTGATTAATCCGTAAATAAATGAGGATTAAATTAATTACTACATTCCTTGGTTTTTAAATTAGAGTGGAAATTAACTAATTAATCTTTAGTTAAATAAAAGAGGGTTAAAATCGGACCTGGGCCAAAGCTGCCCAGGCCCAAATCTTTTTTATACACCCATACAATCCAGGCCCAAAACCAATCCCCTACCCGGCCTGCCCCAACCTAACCAAAACGACGCCGTTTAAGCCAAGTTCAACCCCAGCCATTGATCTATCCTTGATCCAACGGCTGGGAACTAACCACCCGTTTAGTATTTAACTGCCCGAACCCCACCCCATACCCTCATTCATCTGAAACCCAACCCCTGACCTAAACCCTAGCCGCCCCAAAATCCTACCGCCGTCCGACCACCGGACCTCCTCCAATCACCCCCAAATTTTCACCCTACGATCCTCTCCTCCCCCTTAACCCCATCCCACAATCAACTTCCCTAAAAAACCACCCAAATTCCTTCGATTTCAGATCTAAGAAAGACAGAAGACTTAGTTTCCTGTTACCAAGGCGATCCGGAATGATTAATGATTCAAAACCACATGAGTCAACATCTCTTAGTGAGAGCTGTTGATTCATGTGGGTTTGGATCATTTCCAAACCCTGCCGGGCTTGTTAGTACCCCACTGGTACCCCTTCCCCCTTTGTATTTTCTTTTTCTTTCTTTTCTTCTGATATTGCTTCTTTTAGAAAGGAAATGAAACCGCATGCTCACTGTTTAAAACATGTTTGTAGCATTTTTGTTTGTTCTTGACTTAGTTCAGATCTGCAAATGCATTCATGCTATGTTTAGCCTATTAGATCTTTGATTCGAGTTTAGTGTTGATAAATATCCTATTTTCTTGGCCTGTTTAATTCCAAATATGCATGATTCTCTTTAGGTTTTATCACCATTTTTCTGTGCATGTATGACTGTGTCAGCCATGCTATTCCTTGTTTGTCTCCTTTTCTTTGATTCATCTAGATCTTGATCCTTGTTATCATGCACATGCTGATTAATTTAACATTTTGGAATGAAAACTCTTTGTTAGGGTTAGCTGTCTTATTGATCAGTTCCTTAGCCATTGACAATAGTTTAGTTATTAATCATCGATCACTTATGTTTTCCTTTTGATTACGTTGGAATTATTTGATTTCTCTTTTCTTAATCCATCTCTGATTGTCAAACTGATTCGTTAGCCTATGTCTCCCAGTGTTGGTCATTTCTGGAGACCATTTGATTAAGTAAAAGATAAATTGGGGGACTGATTTGGTTAAGTTAATAAAAGAACTAGTCACATTTAGATTGAATTAAACAGTGAACCTAAGATTAAAAGACTAAGTTGACTGAATTAACAAGTCAGTAAAACTAGAATTAGTACCTAACAGTAAAATCAACCTAAGCTTAGGTAACTAGTGAGTATGGTTGGAAACCAAGTCTGAGAACCTAATTATTAACCTAACTAATTTTCTTTAATCAAACTAAGATCCTAGAATGATCAAAATAGGCTAAAATCCAGTTTTATGGAACTAATCACTCAATTGAATAAGAGTCAATAAATAAGCCTGACTACACCTAGTGAAATTGTTTAAACCAATAAGTTCAATTGACTACTGACTTTACTGGTAGTCAATTTGAGTTAAATTGATTTAAGCAACTAGGCAATAAGTCACACTCAGCTAGTAGACTTAATATTCTAGTTGAGCTGAGTCCTAGATAATTAGTTTAAGATCAATTAACTGAATTTAAAAATAACTGTTTCACTTAGACTCACAGTTAAATAATTCTAACTTCTTCAATCTAGAAACTTAATTCAGGTAACTTCTTAAGTATTTAACTAAAAATAAAATCTGTTTAAGACAATTAGTTTGAGATTAATGGACTAAAACAGATTCATTTAACCTAAGAGAATTTGGTTGACTAACCTCCATTGAGTTTAATTAAAATGATGATTAAATAACTTAAACATAGATAAGTAGTATGAAAGCCAACTCTAGGCATTTAATCCACTAATCTTCATTCAATTAATTCAACCTTAGTTAAGGACAACTAGTTGTCTCCTAAAGGGCATAACTAGTGTCAGTTAACCATAGTTAAATA
>ML418783.1:19993-72752 GCA_005239525.1 Nicotiana knightiana | reverse complement strand
GATTACCCAAATGGTAAATTCAGGGACTCCAAAGGGGTATATTAGTTAATGTAGTTAAGAAATCAGAATTTGAAGGATAAAAAGGTCTTTTGGTAAGAAGAAATGTTCAAGAAGATAAGGTTAGACAACTGTACATGTACTATTTCAGCCTAATAGGATAAGGAATATCCTAAAAAAGATGCTACCCTGAATTCCCCTATAAATAGACTAGGATATTCAGAAGAGAGGAGGAATTTTTTTGGGGGAGAAAACTTTTCTGGACACTCTTGAACTGTTAGGATAAAAATCCTCCCCATTTTCAGAAAAATACTATCTCAACTTAAGAGGTTTTTTTTTTTGAAAAGAAGAGTACTATTAGAAGAATTTGATTCCTTTTTTTTGAAGACAAGTTCATAAGGATATGGCCTAGTTCAATTGCTACTTTTTCTGCCTCAATTCCGGGGATTTTTCTGGAGGTTTTTCTTTCAAGTATTTATACTCAAGACTTCTGGGGGACATTTCTGACTGGACTGGTTGTTTTTCCCTGGGTTTTTCTGCTAGTTGCTGCTGTTCTATCTTCCTCCTTGCTGTTATTGTTCTCACTTGACCTTTATTTGGTCAAGTTTCTTTGTTATTCTCTCTCTAAAGGTATGTATCAGTTCATCTCTTCTTAATGAAATCTTTGGACTGGAATTCTCATTTTTCTGTTCATTGTGTAAAACTGTTTGCTCTGGACAAATGAAGTTATTGTTCTTGTTTTTGATTAAATGTGACTGTGCAGATGTTTCGTTTACATTCTGTGAGTATGATAGGCAATTGTTTCTGGTGTTAGATTTCCTCCTGTTAGTGCATGATTTTGTTTAAGATTATATGCGATGAATACTCATGTTCCTATGTTAGGAACAAGCTGCATCAAGGTGTTGAATCTGACCTCTTCTATGGTCAGATTCCATCAATAAGAGTGCAGAAATATGCTTTCTTTTTTTTAATTATTAAAGTCTCTTTGGTCAATAAAGAGATTCAATAAGTAAGTCTCTAGATAGGCTAGTATTAGCACTAGGATAGATGAATTTGACTCATTGATAGTCAAGTTCACCCCACAACAGTACACAAAATAGTAGTATAGATGGCTGAAATCCACTCTTTAAAGGGTATACAACATATGGTCAAAAGGGCTATAGAGACAAGAATCTGAACTCTTATATGTTCTGATTCAGTCCCTAAAAAGCCAAGAATAGCCAAAAATGTTCAAATGAGTGCTATTTAAAGTGTTGGTATGGTTGTTTATAAATGTCAAGTAAGTTTGTATCTCTGGGTTTTGAATCAGACTCTCCTTCATAGTCCGATTCAGTCTAAGAAAAAGATACATAAAACCTGCTTCTTTCCTTCCTACTGAACCTATGATCACTTACCAAAATCTGGTTGTCTCTTTAGGTATGATCACAATAGTATGATTATCTGTTAAAGGCTTCTTGTGATTAATCCCATATCCTTGAAGTCACAACAGAGTTTTTTCAGCAAACATTAACAGGATAGTGAAGCTGACCTTTCACAATGGTCAAAGTTCACCCCCATATTTTAGATATTTAGAAAGTAATTGATCACCCTTCGAGGGTATAAAAGTAAGGTCAGTCCAAAGGGACTCTAGTGTGTGGAATCTGAACCTCCCAAATGGTTAAGTTCACTCTTCCAACATGCCTAAAAATGATCAAGTTAAAAAAATGATGAGAGCAAAAGTCCCAAGTACAACAAAAGAAAATAAAAATGGCAAATCCAGAGGTGAATTGATCCTTTTATGATCTTATTCACCCTGAAAAGTGCCTAAGCAGTTCTGCCAAATAACATGGTTTGAACGTAAACATCATCTGAATTAAAATTGACCTTCCCATGGTCAGTTTGGTTCCGATAGATGCATAACACTCAAACAAATGGGGTGTATTTTACAGATTCCAAAGAAAAGACTCAAACGTAAGGTTTCAAGAGATCTTCGAGTCAGCAAACTAGTTAGAATTTTATTTTTCTAGTTTCTTTCATTCTGGAAAGTGTATAGGGGCAGTCAGGTTATAACTCTCCCCCCCATTTTTTTAGCTTTCATTGTAATATAAAGACTGGACTGTACATGTAATTTCTGTTATTTTTTTTATTCATGTTCCTGAAATTTTCAAGTTTATATTTTGTTTTGTTCTGCCCTGATATTAGACAGAAGAAAAATAGATATTAACAATCACATTTTTGATTTATTTCTCCTTAAAAAATGGTTATCTTAAATCCAGTGGAGTTTTCACACAAATCAGCAGATTTTTTTAGTTAGTTCACCCTGTGTCTTCTAAATTTGCAAAAAATCAGTGTATGCATGTGCGCGAACTCTAAGACTTTAGATACGTGAGATTAGTTAGGCGTGATGTCATATTTCACAGCTCTAACCCATTACTCTCTCATTTGACTTCTGATCCATTTGTTGTCTATGGCTGCCCATTTCTATAAGTCTAATACCTTTTGTTTTGTTTACTTATTAATTCCTGTAAACACGTTACTGTAATGTGGTAATTACAATTGCTTTCCTAGCCACTTCGTTGATTTGATATTTTAAGTTGGGTGGGAGTAGTTTATAAGTTTAATGTAAGGAATTATTTATTTTATTTCATTTCTGGATTGTTTATCAAATGATTAAAGGTCAGGTTGTAATACTAGCTTTAACTTCAAGCATCATTTTTATATAAACAATTTCATGGTAGTTGAAGTAATATATTTCTTCCACGATAATTCTATATTCATTATCAATAACCACAATAAACTCAGTCCTTGAACAAAGCTTACACTTTGTAGTCCAAAATACCTCTCCTAGATTAATGCTTTAAAACATTTAGGAAAAGACCATGAACTTATGAAAATAGTCGAACATTGCTTCAAATAAGCATGCTAAACCGCCACGACCATAGTCATGACTGTATTGATCTACACTCGGGTGCGGCAACTCATGTCCCCGACTCTAACTCAAAACAATAATAAAAATTCAACATGTTGTAAATTGCGGGTGCATTTCATGTGGCGCACTTACAATGTGTCCAAAAATAACAAGTGCACGTCATCGTGACTTGTATTAAAATAATTCCATAAATATTAAAAGCGGCTAAAAAGTGAAAAAGGCTAAATGCACAATAGGTTAAAAAATATGTGAATAATCAGATAATGTAGGCCAAATATTAATAGTTAAGCGACCGTGCTAGAACCACGGAATTCGGGAGTGCCTAACACCTTCTCTCGGGTTAACAGAATTCCTTACTCGGATTTCTGGTTCGCAGACATTTTAAACAGAGTCAAAATTTCCTCGGTTTGGGATTTCAATAAATAAATGGTGTCCCGGAACACCGTAAAAACCCGGGTGGCGACTCTGAAACTAAAATAAATCCCAAATCTGAATCATGTCGCTTTAATTGGAAAAACTCCCCTATTACCCTTCATTAATTCAGGGGTAGTGGAAAAAGGAGGTGTGACATTCATCATATTTAAAAGCGATAATACGTTTTTGCATACAAAATAAATCATCTATCCAATGACATGTAATTGTCAAATAATCATTTCCATTAAGATCATGGCCAATATCAGAAGTTAGACAAACTCTAAAAGGAAGGTGCTCAAACAAATAATGTATGTATGTTTGATATTGTCCATGCAATCTAAAGATATCAGTTCTACAAGTACTTCTAGGGATACCTTTAAATAAAGGATTATAAATCCTTTGAATATACATAATAAGATATGATGAAGAAGCAAAAGAAAAAGGTAGACAACCCAAAACAATCATTTTTGCTAACTCCTCACGATCCTTCATTTTATCATATTTTATAAGTCCTCCAGTAGTAGGGTTAAGAGTTGTTTGATTTCCATCACCATCAGATCCCCATTCTATGGGATGATCAATTCTCATATGTCTACTTAGAGTCCCAGTCCCCCTAAATTTCCTCCAATCAGATGTTTAAAATAAAGTTTACAAAGTCTGCATCTAACTCTGTCAATACCTTCAATTATCTCAAAAAAATTGCAAACCTTACATCTTTTTCTACGATTAGTAGTCGGAGCTACATGTGGTCTACTACTGGTACCACAACCACCAACCCTTGTAGAAACTCCAACACTACCAGCTCTAGCACTATTAGGTGTAACTGGTATCACATCTTCCATTTCTAATTCATTATTTTCTATTCCAAAATTTTCTTGTAATTGTTCATAATCTATATTATCATTAGGCGATGTTTCGGAAACATGTGTAAATGGGGTATTACTATTACTACAAGTACCAGATGATGAAGAACTACCTCTTTTTTTATTTTTCCTACTAGAAACTTTTCTACACGCTCTTTTAGCAGCATTAAACATACTGTAAAAATTTAAGTATAAGAAAAAATTAAATATGCAAATAAAATAGTAAAAAGGAGAAAGAGTTGGAGGGAGTGCACCGAATTTGGCAATAAATTGAGCACTTGATGATGCAATTCCAATGTTACCAGNTAGTTTTAGAAAAGGTTAATTTTGTAAGTTGAAAAAGTGTTAATTTTTAAAGAAAAAAGGCCCAAAAAGGGCTATTTTGCATATGCGACTGTTGGGCAACGGATCCCTGCAAAGGTGACCGTTGCCCCTATTTTAAGTGGGCCCCACACGTATAAAAAATAAAAAAATAAAAAAATTTATAGTCGTTGTACCGGGCCGGTTAACCCGGTAAAGTTACTGTTCACTTTGACCGGGTTTGACCGGTAAAAAAAAATAAACAGACCAACCTCCTCTACCCCTCCTACCTAGCCCCACCCAGCCCCCTACATACCAGGCTGGTCCGGTTCCGGTTTCAACCGGTCTGGGCCGGTCCGGTTCCGGGTCAACCCGGCCCGTTAGACACCTCTGGCTGGTATAACTCAATTAAGGTGTAACAGGCTACTACTTAGTGGAAACCAAATTTTAACAATAATTAGCCCGTGTACGCACTCGTCACCTCGCGTACACGGTGCCCACATATCACAGAAGTATCACAACAGTACGAAATCCTATGGAATTTTCCTCCATATAAGGTTAGGCAAACCACTTATCTCGAACCAAGCTAAATCAATAAGAATGCCTTTTCCTCGATTATCTGACTCTGAGTGGCCCAAATCTAGCCAAAATAAATTACATACCATAAATAAAACTATAATAGACTAATCTAATTAATGAAATCAAGACTTTAACAAGAATTTCAAAAATTTCCCCAAAAAGTCAACTCGTGCATATGTCTCGGAATCGGGTAAAAGTCACAAAATACGAACACCCATTCAACCACGAGTTCACTCTTACTAAAATTACTTAAATCCGATGTCAAAATTCCAATCAAAACTCAAAAATTTGGTTGAAGAAGTTCCAACTTTTCTCCCAAATTTCTCAACCCAACTCCTTAATTAATTGATGACATCAACTATAGATTAATGGAATATAACCGTTAATGAGTTATGAATTGTTACCCAATAGCTTCCTCTGAAAAACCCTTGTATTATCGCCTCAATCTGAGCTCTCAATGTCCCAAAATTGAAAATGGGATAAAACCCTCGAACTTAGCCTTTTCTGCCCAACGATTTCGCACCTGCGTGCTCTTAGTCGCACCTGTGATGCTACACCTGCGAAAAAACCATCGTAGATACGGATTACACTTATGGCCAGGATTCCCGCTTTTGCGGATCAGGGATCGCACCTGTGATCCTGCTTCTGCGGAGACCGTTCCTCTTTCTGCGATCTCAA
Organism: Nicotiana knightiana; assembly: GCA_005239525.1. NCBI lineage: Eukaryota > Viridiplantae > Streptophyta > Magnoliopsida > Solanales > Solanaceae > Nicotiana > Nicotiana knightiana. The sequence continues at coordinate 67,013 of ML418783.1, read as the reverse complement.
GCCTCCCAGGCCTCTCCGCTTCTGCATTCAAGCTTCCGCATAAGCGACTCCGCTTCTACGGCCTTCATATCACACCTGCGACCACAAGCCAAGATCCTCCAGGCTGCACCTGCGATCCTCCTCTCGCACGTGCGAGCCTGTACATGTGGCCAACCCCACCGCAAGTGCGATGACACCTGAAATTGAAAACTTCAGCAGTCTTCCCAAGTCCAAAATGAATCCGAAAATGATTAGAAACACACTCGAGGGCCCTGGGACCTCAACAATATATACTCACAAGTACTAAAACACAATACGAACTTAGTCAAGCCGTCAAATCACATCAAACAATGCTAAAACACGAATCACCCTCCAATTCAAACTTAATGAACTTTGAATCTTCATACCTGTACAACCGATGCCGAAACCTATCAAATCACGTCCAATTGACCTCAACTATACACAAGTAATAATTGACATTACAGACCTGCTCCAACTTCCGGAATCGGAATCCGACCCCGGTATCAAGAAGTCCACTTCCGGTCAAATTTCCCAAAAATTCAACTTTCGGCATTTCAAGCCTAATTCAGATACAGACCTCCAAAACACAATCCAGACACGCTCCTAAGTCCAAAATCACCCAACGGAGCTAACAAAACTGATGAAACCCCATTGCGGAGCCGTCTTCACACAATTCCAACTACGGTCAAAGTCCTAGAACTTAAGCTTGTGTTTTAGGGACTAAGTGTCCCAAATCACTCCGAAACCGCAAACAAAACCTCCGACAAGTCACATAAGCAGAAAAAGATACGAGGGAAGTAGTAAATAGGGGATCAGGACTAACACTCTAAAAATGACCGGTCGGGTCGTTACATCCTCCCCTATTAAAATAATCGTTCTTCCTCGAACGAGTATAGATACATACCTGAAGTGGTGAAAAGACGAGGATAATGGCTGCTCATATCATGATCGGTCTCCCATGTCGCCTCCTTGACCGGTTGACCCCTCCACTGAACCTTCATTGAAGCAATGTTCTTTGACCTCAACTTTAACACCTGCCTATCCAGTATAGACACCGGCTCCTCAATATAAGATAAATCCTTGTCCAACTGGACTGAGCTAAAATCCAACACATGGGATAGATTGCCGTGATACTTCCGGAGCATAGAAACATGAAATACTGGATGGACTCCTGCTAGGCTGTGAGGCAAGGAAGCCTCATAAGCAACATCCCTAACACTTCGAAACACCTAGAATGGGCCAATAAACCTTGGGCTAAGATTTACCTTCTTTCTGAACCTCATAACACTCTTCATGGGTGACATCCGGAGCAGGACCCGCTCTCCAACCATGAATGCAATATGTGAACCTTCTGATCCACAAAACTCTTTTGTCTGGACTGGGCCGTGCAAGGTCGATCCTGAATCACCTTAACCTTCTCCAAAGCATCCTGAACCAAATTTGTACTCAATAACCTAGCCTCGTCCGACCTGAACCAACCCACTGGAGACCGACACCGCCTACCATACAGAGCCACATACGGTGCCATCTGAATGCTCGACTGATAACTGTTATTGTAGGCAAACTCCGCAAGTGGCAAGAACTGATCCCAAAAACCTCCAAACTCCATCACACACGCACGTAGCATATCCTCTAATATCTGAATAGTACGCTTGGACTGTCCGTCTGTCCGAGGTTGAAATGTTTTGCTCAACTCAACCCGAGTACCTAACTCATGTTGTACGACCCTGTAGAACCGTGATGTAAACTGCGTACCTCGGTTGGAGATGATAGATACCGGCATGCCATGAAGCCTTACGATCTCGCAGATATAAACTCGATCCAGCTGCTCGGAAGAATAAGTAGCCATCACAGGAATGAAATGAGCTGACATTGTCTGCCTATCCACAATCACCCAAACTGCATCAAACTTTCATTGTGTCCGTGGAAGCCCAACAACGAAATCCATAGTGATCTGCTCCTATTTCCACTCTGGAATCTCTAACTTCTTAGGAAATCCATACATCTTCGCGGCACCCGGATGAATAGATTACCACGAACTGTGAGCCTCCTGGAGAATTACCTCACGCTATCCATCCACATTGGGCACACATAGTCTGCCCTGCATCCTCAATGCACCATCATCTCTAATAGTGACCTCCATAGCATCATCGTGCTGAAATGTGTTCTTAAGGACAAGCATATAGGGGTCATCATACTGAAGCTCCCTAATACGATCATAAAGAAAAGACCGAGAGACCGCACAAGATAACACTCGACTTAGCTCAGAAATATCCAATATAACAAACTGGTTGGCTAAGGCCTAAACATCCAACGCCAAAGGCCTCTCTGCTGCTAGTAGATATGCTAAGCTCCCCAAACTCTCCTCCCGACGAGTCAAAGCATCATCCACTACATTGGTCTTATCGGGGTGGTACAAAATGGTGATATCATAATCCTTAAGCATATCCAATCACCTTCGTTGACGCATGATAACATCCTTCTGTTTGAACAGATGCTGCGAACTCCGGTGATCAGTGTAGATCTCACAAGGGTCACCGACAATTAGTGTCGCCAAATCGTCAAGACATGAACAATAGCTGCTAACTCAAGGTCGTGGACAAGATAGTTCTTTTCATGCACCTTTAGCTATCTAGACGCGTAGGCAATCACCTTACTTCCTGCATCAACACCGCGCCGAGACAAATTCGTGATGCATCACACTATACAATATAATACCCTGAACCTATAGGCAATACCAATACTGGGGATGTAGTCAAAGCTGTCTTGAGCTTCTGAAAGACCTCCTCACACTCCTCTGCCCACCTGAATGGAGCAGCCTTCTGGGTCAGCATGGTCATAAGTGCTGCAATAGATGAAAACCCCTATACAAATCAACGGTAATACCCCGCCAAATCAAGAAAAATCCGGATCTCCATAGCTGAGGATGGTCTGGGTCAACTCTGACTACTTTAACCTTCTTTAGATCCACTTTGATCCCATCATTTGATACCACATGACCCAAGAATGCCACTATATCTAGCCAAAACTCACACTTTGAAAATTTTGCATATAACTTCTTTTCTCTCAAGGTCTGAAGCACAGTCCTAAGGTTCTGCTCATGATCCTCCTGAGTCAAGGAGTACACCAGAATGTTGTCAATAAACAGAATTACGAATGAGTCAAGATATGGCCAGAACACACTATGCATCAAGTGCATAAATGTTGCTGGGGCGTTGGTTAGCCCAAATGACATCACAAGGAGCTCGTAGTGACCATACCGAGTCCTAAAGGACTTATTCAGGATATCTGGCCCCCGAATCTTCAACTGATGATATCCTGAACGTAGGTCAGTCTTGGAAAACACTTTGGAACCCTGTACTAATCAAATAGGTCATCAATATAAGGCAATGGACACCTGTCTTCACTATAACTTTGCTCAACTGGCGATAATCAATGCACATACGCATAAAACCATCCTATTTCTTCACATATAAGACCATATCACCCAAGGTGACATACTTGGCCGAATGAAGCCCTTATCAAGAAACTCCTATAACTACTCCTTAAACTCCTTCAAATAAGGAGGAGCCATACGATATCGAGGAAGAGATGTGCTGAGTTCCCATAACTGACTCAACTATAGGGGTACCAATACTGACATCTCTCACACAAGCTAGATACGCGTCACACCCCTTCTAAACCATTCTTTGAGCTTTTATAAATGAAATAACTCTACTGGGATTATAATCTAAGGTACCTCTCCACTATAATTGTGGTAATCCTGGCATAGCCAACATCATGGTCTTGGCATGAACAATTAAGCATAACATAATGGGGCGACAACAAGTCTATTCCTAAAATAATATCAAAATCTACCATACTGAGCAATGATAAATCCGCTCTGGTCTCAAAACCACTAAGAACAACTAAACACGACCGATACACACGGTTAACAATAATAGAATCTCTCACAGGTGTAGACACATAAATAGGAGAAATCAAAGAATCACGGTATACGCCTAAATACGTGGAAAAATAAGATAACACATATGAATAAGTGGATCCTGGATCAAATAACACCGACGCATCTCTATGACAGACCGGAATAATACCTATAATGATAGAGTCGGAAGAAACTGCCTCTATACGAGCGGGAAGAGCGTAATATCTGGTCTGGACTCCCCTTCTAGGGCGAGCTCCACCTCGAGTTGGCTGAGAAGGTGGGGTGGTAGTTGGTGGTGTAAACATAGCCTGAAGATCTGGTGGAGCACGCGATGCCTGAAAAGTCTGTGGAGGTGCACCCTTCCTAATTATGGGGCAATCCCTCTCCATATGGTGAGTGTCGCCACACTCAAAATAAGATCTCGGAGGGCGTGGTTGCTGTGACTGGCTTGGGCCAGGTCTGCTGGACTGACTGCTAAGAGCACCATGTGCAGGAGGTGCACTAGATAATTCCGGTGCATAATAAGGCTCCTGGGGCCTAGAAGGGGATGTAATACCATTGGCAGCTGGAAGTGCTAAATAAACGGGGGACTCACATAGCCCATACCATGACGAACTACAGCTGGGCACAAATACCACTATATGTGCTAGACTCTCGAGACCTCTTGGCCAACCTAACCTCTCTCTCCCGAGGAAGAATACCCTCCAATCTCCTCGCAATAATCACAGTCTGCCGGTAAGAAATATCAATCTCCAACTTCCGGGACATGCTAAGACTGATACTGTGGTGGAGTCCCTCGATAAAACGACGGACCCTTTCTCGAGCTGTGGCTACCAAGGCAGGTGCATGTCAGGACAAATCACAGAAGCAAACTGCATACTCTGACACAGTCATAGAACCCTGGCGCAACTATTCAAACTATGCGCGCCATGCGTCTCCGAGACTCTAGGGAACATACTCCCTTAAGAACATGTCCGAGAACTGAGTCCATGTAAGTGAAGCTGCCTCAGCCAGACTACCCAACTCATAAGCAAGTCACCACTGATAAATTGCTCCTTTAAGCTAGAATGTAGTAAAAGAAACCCCACTTGACTCCGCTACACCCATAGTACGGAGAAAACAGTGACACTCCTCAAGAAAACCTTAGGCATCCTCTTACGCCAATCCACTAAATGTAGGAGGGTGGTACTTATTGTACCTCTCAACTCTCTACTGCTTCAACCTTCTTCAGTTCCACCTTGATCCCATCACTTGATACTACGTGACCCAAGAATGCCACTGAGTCTAGCAAAAACTCACACTTCAAAAAGTTTGCATATAACTTCTTTTCTCTCAAGGTCTGAAGCACAGTCCTCAGGTGCTGCTCATGATCCTCCCGAGTCTAGGAGTACACCAGAATGTCGTCAATAAACACTATGAAGAATGAGTCAAGATAGGTCTAGAACACACTGTGCATCAAGTGCATAAATGCTCCTGGGGCGTTGGTCAGCCCAAATAACATCACAAGGAACTCGTAGTGATCATACCGAGTCCTAAAAGTAGTCTTCGGGATATTTGATTCCTGAATCTTTAACCGATGATAGCCTGAACATAAGTCAATCTTGGAAAACACTCTGGCACCCTGTAAATGATCAAATAGGTCATCAATACGAGGTAATGAATATCTGTTCTTCACTGTAACTTTGTTCAACTGATGATAACCAATGTGCATATGCATAGAACCATCCTTTTTCTTCACAAACAAGACTGGAGCACCCCAAGGTGACACACTGGGCCGAATGAAGCCCTTATCAAGCAACACCTGTAACTGCTCCTTCAACTCCTTTAACTTAGGAGGTGCCATATGATATGGAGGAATAGAGATGGGTTGAGTGCGCGACAACAAATCAATACTGAAGTCAATTTCTCTATCGGGCAGCATGCCTAGAAGATCAGCTGGAAATACATCCGGAAAATACCTCACTATTGGAATTGATTCAACTGTAGGGATATCAATATTGACATCTCTCACATAAGCTAGATACGCGTCACACCCCTTCTCAACTATTCGTTGTGCTTTAAGAATGAAATAACTATGCTGGGAGTATATTATAAGGTACCTCTCCACTATAATTGCGGCAATATTGGCATATACAACATCACGGTCTTGCCTTGACAATCAAGAATAGCATAATTGGGCGACAACCAGTCCATTCAAAAAATAATTTCAAAATCTACCGTACGGAGTAATAATAAATCGACTCTGGTCTCAAACCCACTAAGAACAACCAAACACGGCTGATACACACAGTTAACAATAATATAATCTCCCACAGGTGTAGACACATAAACAGGAGAACTCAAAGAATTATGAGATACACCCAATTACGAGGCAAAATAAGATGACACATAGGAATAAGTGGAGCGTGGATCAAATAAACTGACGCATCTCTACGACAGACCGGAGCAATACCTGTAATGACAAAGTCGGAAGTAACTGCCTCTGTACGAGAAAGAATAGCGTAATATTTGGCCTGGCCTCCCCTCTAGGGAGATCTCGACCTCCCCTACCTCCACCTCGAGCTGGCTGAGCAGGTGGGGTGGTTGTGGTGTTGTAATCATAGCCTGAGGACCCGGTGGAGCACGCGGTGCCTGAGAAGTCTGTGGAGGTCCACCCCTCCTAAGTCTGGGGAAATCTCTCACCATATGGCGGGCGTCACCACACTCAAAACAAACTTTCAGAGGGCATAGTTGGTGTGACTGGCTCGGGCAAAGTCTGCTGAGCTGACCGCTAAAAGCACCCAGTACAGGAGGTGCACTAGATAATGGCGGTGCATAATAAGGCTCCTGGGGCCTAGAAGGCGCCGAAATACCATTTGCAGCTGGAAGTGATGAATGAACAGGGTGACTCCCATAGCCTCTACCATGAGGAACTGTAGCTGGGGCACGAGTACCACTATAAGTGCCAGACTCTCGAGACCTCTTGGCCTCCCTCTCCTTTCCCTCGCAAGAAAGCATACCCTCCAATCTCCTAGCATTACTCATGACCTGCTAGTAAGAAATATCCATCTCCAACTCCCGGGCCATTCTAAGCTTGATACTGGGGTGGAGTCCCTCGATAAACCAACAGACCCTCTCTCAAACTATGTGGAACCAAGGCTGGTGCATGTCGTGCCAAATCGCTGAAGCGAACTGCATAGTCTGAAACAGTCATAGAACCCTGGCGTAACTGCTCAAACTCCACGCGCCATGCGTCTTTGAGACTCTAGGGAACATACTCCCTTAAGAACATGTCCGAGAACTGAGTCCATATTAGTGAAGCTGCCTCAGCCAGACTACCCAACTCATAAGAAAGCCACCACTGATAAGCTGCTCCTCTAAGCTGGAATGTAGTCAAAGAAACCCTACTCGACTCCCCTATACCCATAGTACGAAGAATACAATAATACTCCTCCAGAAAACCCTAGGTATCCTCTGATGCCAATCCACTTAAAATAGGAGAGTGGTACTTCTTGTACCTCTCAAGTATGAGCTGCTTTGCCTCAGAAACTGCTGCCCCGACCTCGGGCTGATCTAGAGCTACCGACTGCATCGGTATAATATCTGGATCATGGTCGACCTGAACCCGCTGCTCGAGAGTATGGGCCGCGGGAGTCTGTGCTCCTCCCCCAGCCTGAGGTGAGGAAGGATCAAGTGGAATCAATCCAGCCTGAGCTAAGGTGTTGAACATGCTCAGAAACTGGGCTAGTCTCCTCGAGGGCTGTTGCAGCAATAGGTACCTCAGGTGCCTGCCCTACAGATGGAGCTACTGGGAGCTCCTATGTAGCAGCTGGTGCGGGTGCTCTGACTGCATCATGTGGACGTCCACGGCCTCTACCCCGGCCCCGGCCTCTCGCGGCTCTATCAAGGGGCGCGGGTGCTTGGTCATTAAATCTGCTTGTTCGTGTCCTCACCATCTGTGAGAGAATAGAAGACATAAGTTTAGAATTTCGAAGTCAACAGTTTCACACGACAAGGAATCAAAGAAGTGTAATTTTTTCTAACAGTTCCATAGCCCCCCGAAGAAAAGTACATACATCTTCGTACCGATCCGCGAGACTCTAATAAACTTGCTTTTGACTCACAACACCTATGAGCCTAGAGCTCTGATACCAACTTGTCACGAACCAAGCCTCCCTCCATAAGATGTCATGACGGAACCTATTCTCGACGACTAGGTAAGCCTAACAAATTGCGGAATAACAGAAATGAAAACACAATTTGACAACTAGACTGCAACAGATAACCATAAAATGATAAAATGCGGCTCGTCATGTACAAGCAACCCAGTACTAGAATATACACAGAGTTCCTAAAACCCAGTAATCATAAGTCACAAGATACAGAAGAAAACTAGTATCTCTATACACTAGAGTCTAAGAAAGTACGGAAATGAGGGAATAAAAGGGGACTCCGAGGTCTACGGACGAAGCATATATATCTTGAAGTCTTCGTACAACAATAACAACTCTCAGCTAATAGCAGGGTTGATAAGAGGTACCTGGATCTACTTACAAAACATGTAAAGAAGAGTAGCATGAGTACACCACAACGATACCCAATAAGTGCCAAGCCTAACCTCGGTAGAGTAGTTACGAGGTCAGGTCCGTGCCCTACTGGACATAATAATAAGATAGATGATATAATACAATGAAGAAAGACTGAGAATTTAACAGAAAAAATTCACAGAGAAATAACCAAACAGTACAATGAGATAAACAACAAGGCACTCCCGAGATACTTTCTCTTAGTCCTAAAAGTAAATACTAAACTGGGGATCTCTCGAGATACCTTCTCATTGTCCAAAAAGTTAATATACAAGGAGATCTCTCGAGGTACCGCCTCATAGTCTCAAAAGTAAATGTGTAGGGGGATCTCCCGAGGTACCGCCTCGTAGTCCCAAAAGTAAATGTGAAGGGGGATCTCCCAAGGTACCGCCTTGTAGTATCAAAAGTAAATGTGCAAGGGGATCTCCCAAGGTACCACCTCGTAGTCCCAAAAGTAAATGTGAAGGGGGATCTCCCGAGGTACCGCCTGGTAGTCCCAAAAGTAAACATACTGCTTAAATTGGTGGAAAAAATCCTTTAACAACAAGAATTCTATAGCTAAGGTTGATACAAATCAAGTAAAGGCAGGAATTCAACTAAACATGCTGCACATATTTCAAATAAGCATTTATGACACGTAGACATGCAAAATTAGACTAAACAGGATAACTATACATACTGAATAACCAAATTAAGGTGTAACAAGCTACTACTCAGTGAAAAACGGGATTTTAACAATAATTATCCCGTGTAGGCACTTGTCACCTCGCATACACGACACTCACATATCAGAGAGGTATCACAACAATACCAAATCCTAAGGGGATTTCCCCCCACACAAGGTTAGGCAAGCCACTTACCTCGAACCAAACTCAATCAATTAGTAAGAATGCCCTTTCCTCAATTATCCGACTCCGAATGGCCCAAATCTAGCCAAAACTAATTACATATCATAAATACAACTATAATAGACTAATCTATTTAATGAAATCAAGACTTTCACAAGAATTTCAAAAATTGCCCCGAAAAGTCGACCGAGCCAACGTATCAGAATCAGGTAAATGTCACAAAATACGAACACCCATTCAACCACGAGTTTGCTCGTACTAAAATTACTCAAATACGATGTCAAATTCCCAATCAAAGCTCGAAAATTTTCTCGAATAACTTCCAACTTTCCCCCCAAATTTCTCAACCCAACTCCTTAATTAAATAATGAAATCAATTATAGATTAATGGAATATAACTATAAATGAGCTAAGAATCGTTACCCAATAGCTTCCTCTGAAAAACCCTTGAATTATCTCCTCAATCCGAGCTCTCAATGTCCCAAAATTGAAAATGGGATAAAGCCCTCGAACTTATCCTTTTCTCCCCAGCAATTTCGCACCTGCGGGCTCTTAGTCGCACCTCCGACGTTACACCTGTGAAAAAACCATCGCAGGTGCAGATTCCACTTATGGACAGGGTTCCCGCTTCTGTGGACCAGGGATTGCTGTGATCCCGCTTCTGTGGACAAGGGATCGGTGTGATCCCGCTTCTGCGGCGACCCTTCCGCTTCTGCGATCCCAAGCCTCCCAGGCCTCTCCGCTTCTGCGTTCAAGATTCTGCAGAAGCGACCTCACTTGTGCGGCCTTCATGTCGCACCTGCAACCACATACCAAGCTCTTCCATGCCACACCTGTGATCCTCATCTCGCATGTGTGAGCCCGCACCGGCGGCCAACCCCACCGCAGGTGCGATGACACTAGAAATTGAAAACATCAACAGTCTTCCCAAGTCCAAAATGAATCCGAAACATACCCGAGGCCCCTGGGACCTCAACCAAATATACTCACAAGTCCTTAAACACCATACAAACTTAGTCGAGATCTCAAATCACATCAAATTTCACTAAAAACACGAATCACCCTCCAATTCAAACTTAACAATCTTCTACAACCGATGCCAAAACCTATTAAATCACATCCGATTGACCTCACATTTTGCACACAAGTCATAATTGACATTACAGACCTACTACAACTTCCAGAATCAGAATTCGATCCCGATATCAAGAAGTACACTTCCGACCAAACTTCCCAAAAATTCAAATTTCGCCATTTCAAGCCTAATTCAGCTACAAACCTTCAAAACACAATTTGGACACACTCCTAAGTCCAAAATAACCCAACGGAGCTAACGAAACTGACGAAACCTTATTCCAGAGCCGTCTTCACACAGTTCAACTACGGTCAAAATCCTAGAATGTAAGCTTTCGTTTTAGAGACTAAGTGTCCCAAATCACTCTGAAACAGCAAACGAAACCCCCGGAAAGTCACATAACTAGAAAAAGATACGGGGGAAGAAGTAAATAAGGATCAGGGCTAATACTCTCAAAACGACCGGCTGGGTCGTTACAATGGGACATCAATCCTATGCCACATATTAGAGTTTATGGCCAAAATATCTTAAACTATAGAGTTTATGGCCAAAATTTATTACATCCTGTACCTTAGCATTAAGATGTGCCGCAGTAAATCCACATGAGTTCGAAGGGATTATATCTATTAGGAGGGTATAGAGGGTTTAAGACATTATTATTATGAGACCCTGTAAGCTTACAACCTTGATACCGTTAGATATCATGTTAGTGTGGTAATTTTGGATAGTTACCATTATTACTATTTTCGGATATGATAAATTATACACCTAATATGAGAAAGTTTATGAGATTTTTTTATCGTAAAGATAAAAATTATTTTTTTCACAAGAAAAAGAGATTATCTTTTTACCATTTTAAAAAATAAGCATACGAAAATTTGTACTCTTTATATGAGATTAGGAAAATTAGAAGTTAAGAAAATATATATATTGTTACATGGATGTTTTAATAAAATAATAGTATATGCATTGATTTTATATGGTACCACATGACCACGATAGTAGGGTATATACAAAGTGTGTTAAAAATTGGTAGTATTTTAAGTAATTTGAGATAATTTTTAATTATGTGGATAGTTGATTAATTATCGGGTAACGGGATATTACCTAATTAACTAACTGGTTATGGGATAATATTAAAACCCCTCCCCTACCCCACGTGGCAGCAAATGGAATAACACTTAAATGACTTGCCTTTAGACAAGCTAACTAGTAGACACATATGCTAGAACTATATTAGGAAAAGAAAAAGGCAATTTTACTGACCTGGATAGGCCATTACAATCTTAGTGGGTTAAGAATTTTTTTTTGGTTTTGAATTAGCAGTCAGTCTATTGTTTTTAGCACTCAAATGCAACCTCATAGCCATATAAAGTTACCCCCAAAAAGGGAAAAAAATGTACTCTCATAATAGAAATATTTATTAGTAAAATTATGCAGGAAAGGTTCCACTGCAGCTGTGTAAGAGAACTGAGGCAATTATTCTTCTCGTCATTATCTATACTATCCTAATTCTATGCTACTTCTTGATTTGTACTATGTATCATCAAGGGAATCGACAATTTAAAGTGCAACTGCTTCAGTTCCGGGTGTGCGTTCTTAGGAGGCTACGCTGTTGTGTAAGCTTCTTGGGGGTGAAAAGTCCAGTAAGAAATATGACTAAAACTTATTACAAGGAAACATACAGAAAGGAAAGACAAGGAATGAAGTGATGGAATTCTTGAAGTTCATATAAGACTTTACGTTACAATACCGACTTCATTTCTTAGGTTTATAGAGAAATTCATATGAAATTGCATTGCGTAATAACAACAGAATTTTGTAATTCTAAGGGACTTCGGTGCAATCCTTCTCAAGAGTATCATATGGAATTTTCTCTACTCCAGGTATGTTATAACTAATACTTCTTTCTTTTGGCATGATCCAAGAAACGATACGTAAAAGTAATGATATTCCATGAAAGGTTTTACTCTTAGCAGTTAAGGATGTCTATGTTATTTATTCCCGTAAAGTGATATTCAAGCATGTCTATGTATGGATCTAGTTCCCCGTTGAGGTATTTGATAAAGGTGTTAATATTAATATTATTGTGATACATGCTTATCCATTACCACCTTGCTACGGTCGGTTGGGCAGTTACATATTTACTATCGTGCTACGGCCAGTTGGGCAGTCATGCATCTTCATTTACCACCGAGCTACGGCCGGTCGGGCAGTAATGCATTTACCATTGAGCTACGGCCGGTCAGGCAGTTACCACCGGTTAGGCAGTTATGTATCATTTTTACCACCGGTTGGGCAGTCATGCATTTACCACTGCACTGTGGTCGGTCGGGCAGTTACCACTGATCAGTTCGGTAGTCATGCATCATACGATATGGATAATATAAATAGTCTAAAAGAGAAGAACTATATATGTAAGTATAATAAGTATGCATATACGATGGCACTTCAGAGATTCAGGTTGATTCTTACGTCTTTAAATAAATGTTGACTTATTGTTATGTTTCAGTTCCGCCTTACATACTCAGTACATTATTTGTACTAACGTCCTTTTGTTGGGGACGCTACATTCATGCCTGCAGGTATAGATAACCAGTTTGACGAGCCCTCATAGTAGACGAGATTGGCGTTGAGCAAAGGATCGGTAAGACTCCACCTCATTCGGAGTGCAGCTGAATCTATGAGTCATCGTGTCAGAGTTTTGCTATAGACTTATGGGTAGGCTGGTACCTGTGCCAATTGATGTCAAATAATCTTAGAGGCTTTGTAGATAGAGGTTCCTTTTGTACAGTATGTCAGAGGCCTTGATGGCCCATATGTATTCATGTTTTAAGAAAAATGGTTCACTGATATAGTGTTGCTCACTTATAGTTATACGTTATGAGTTGTGGCCATGTTGGCCCATGATAGTCACAGAAGAAAAACAAATGAGTTACACAGTGGTTCGCTCGGGCCAACACAACACCGGGTGCCAGCTACGCCTCCCCAGGTTTGAGGCGTGATACACTCAAATTACACCTTAAAATAGTGTAAGCGATCGATGTCAAATATAGTAACCCAACAAGGTTGGGGTCGAATCCCACAGAGAACAATATGGAGGCAATTAGGAATGCAAGAGAATTATCACTTATCGCGCAATGCCAAACAAATAAGATTTTGATTTTGAAACTTGTTTATAACTAAATGCGAAAATATAAACTAACCTACAAAGCAAGTAATGATCAATGGCAACAAGAATGGATGCTTCGGGAATTATACTCAAGTAACGATCCAAATATGTATTTCACGATCCAAATATGTATTTCATAATTATACTCAAATATGTATTTCACGATTTCACAAATATGAGCGAGTTTATGTTAATTAGCCACGAATAATAATTCTTAATTAGCTTTTTCCAAAGACTAACAAGACTTCCTAATTGAATTATTCCTAACCCAATTAAGATATTACGCACACCCGGATATGGCTACAAGTAGTTCAATCCTATCCCTAGGTAGAATCTATAAAATGAGGGTTAAATCCTCAAGTTCTTGTTAATTAATCTTTTCCAACCCCAAATTGTCTTTTCCAAAATTAATTCGGAGTTAATGGGTGTGTCCTAGGGTTAGCTAATCCCTTTGAAAACATTAAAGAACAAGAATAACTAAAGAAACAATAACTCACTTCATAAATATAATAAAATCATTCAATACATAAGCACAACAAGGTATTTTAATCCACACTTTAAATATGTAAATTTCCATAAACAAGATTCAAGTGTTGGAAATAAATACTACACACTTAAATATACAATACAAAGCAAGGTAATGAGGAAACAAACATAAATGGGTAAGAAAACCTTAACCACAAGAGTGAAATCTTCAAATCCCAAGTGTGTGTGCAAACCCTAACTTCACAAATGTTTTCTCTCTTCTTCTCTACTCAATAATATATTTACAAAGCCAAAATATAATGCTAAAAAATGACTGCTAGGTCGAGTATATGAGAGTGAGGATGGGAAATTGTGATTTTACCTTCTTGTCCAGATCTGATGCTCAATAATCGCACCTGCAGAAGAATCCTCGAGGTGCGACTCCGCAGAAGCGGAAGTCTGCTCGCAGGTGCGAGCTTTTGAAGCACTTGTCATTTTCCGCAGGGGAGGACAATTGGTCGCACCTGCGGGATCGCAGGCGCGAAATATACTCCGGAAGTGTGACTTCTGTGTGGCTAGGCTGGTCTTCGCAGGTGCGTTCATATCTTCGCAGGTGCGAAGTCGCACCTGCGACCTAAAATTCGCAGGTGCGGAATCACTGAAGCATTTTGTACAATTTTCACCCCCTTTTGTTCAACTTTCATTCCAATTCAACACCAACCACTTCATGGCATCACTTCCCTGAAAATTAAGCAATTCCACACTAATAACAACCTCAAATTATCATTGAACAATACAAAGTCTAATGAAAAGAGGCCAAAATGAGTGGTAAAATCACCACTCATCAAGGCGTGACAAAATTATCTTAAACTATACCCCAAATCTATATTAGATCATAAATTATGACATAATAATAAAAACATTCTCCAATTATCAATAGTTAACAAGATTCATATCTCCATTAGGTGTCTATTAAAGAATTTGGTGGTGTACGAACAAAGTTCCAATTGGGTAAAAAAACATATTGGGATCCTACATATAAGGTGTAGAGATCACTTAATAGTGTGAGGTCTTTTATATACGGGAACCATGTGGGCTTGCCCCAAAATTATCAACAATCTGCTTTCTTTGCTTCTGCTGGGGAATCATTTGATGGGCGGACAATATCACATCATGTTAAAAATTACTATGTGTCATTTTATCCCAACAACTGATATTAGAGCCCATGTTCAGCGAGACGAGCATGACGATGGTTGAGTGATGTTGCAGGCTCGATTTGATTACCAGTGCGAGCTTGGAGACGCGCAAACCAGATGAAGCTAGTTTCGGGTTTCGGTTTCCATAGTACTATGACGATGTAGGTGGCATAAAATGAATCACAAAAATTAAATCGCGGAACGTGGTAATGGGCCACATGAAACTGGTTCAAGAGGGAGATTATGTGTACAAAGTCCACCAGTAGCTAAAAATATTAGGAGCCTATATTGGTGTAGTGTCATGACCCCAATATCCCTCCGTTGGATGTCGTGATGGCACCTAATATCTAGGACTAGGTAAGCCGAATACTTACAATAATCTAATGTAACAATGACAATTTGAAACAAAGTTTAATATAAATACCGAAACAAAGACGAAATAGGCCTATGCGGAAATAATCATAACAACCTTCGAAGATTTGATAATACAGAGTCATGAACTAAAAGTACATGGAAAGATCTCAAGGATCAAAATACAATACTGTTCAAGTGACATGATGACAGTACAATATAAGGAAAGGAATCCAAGGGACTCCGATGATGAAGCAACTCTACCTTGAATCCTTGCAATCAACAAGCTGGTTCTGCCCGAGTCCGACATCTCCAATACCTGGCTCTGCAAAAAAATGTGAAGAAGTATGGTATGAGTACACCACGGTCGGTACCCAGTAAGTATCAAGACTAGCCTCGGTGGTTGCGAGATACAAGTCAAGACACTCAATAGACGAAATAATCTGTGCAGTATAGAAGTATAAAACTAATAATGGAAAGCAGGAATCACTGAATGGCGACAAACTCAATATGTAATATAAAATAGTAAAGCAATAAGAACACCGTGAGGTGTCATTTAAAACAAATTAAGGAACGCAAAAGAAAACCAATGAATCAAGCCGTTGCACAAGTTCACAACGAAATCACTCCGTGATTCTTCATATCATATTCACAGGTCACGTGTCTCAGCCCACCATCATATACTCACGGCACCTTGTGCCCGGATCTCAAATCACAACCGCACTGATAACTCACGTGCCAATATCTCAATCCGCCTGGCATGACCACAGGGTCATATTCACAATCTTCCTAGCATGGTCATAGGCTCGCATTCATAAGCCTCCCAGCATGGTTACAGGCTTACAACCACAATCCGTCCGGCATGGTCACAGGATCACAATAGCAACACGAAAATGGATAATACAAGAACACATGAGCATGGTCAATAAATGTCAAGTTCCATCCTCCTAAGTTAGTATAAGTGGCATGTTATAGTGTATGCTTGTGAGAATGTACTATTGCAACCCAAGTCATCAAGTAATATCTAGACATCGAGTAGCTCATCGAAGCGACAAAAGAATTCACGCAAGGGGTATGTCATGCACAAGGAAAAGCACACCAACACAGGAAAATCACAAACAAAATGTCTCCAAGCCATCACACATCATCCCTGACATTGCTACTCTTATCTCCGGTAGCCACCCGTATCACTTCGCCCTGACAATATCGTTAGCCACCCTTATCTCTCTGATAGCCACCCGTATCACTTCTTATAATAGCTGCCCTTATCACTCCGCCCGGACGATAACATTTTCCACCCTTATCTCTCCGATAGCCACCCGTATCACTCCGTATAATAGCCACCCTTATCACTCCGTACATTCAACAAAAGTGAGATGCCACCTTTATGCCTCGCATAAAAATAACGGTGAAATTACACCCTTATACTTCGCATAATGATCACGACCAACTATGTCTTATAAAAAGGACAAAGAGGTCGCTGCAAATATATTCCAGTTATCAAGTCCGGAGTCGAATCCCACAGGGAATTAACCTATCCACATCTATCAGACTCACACAATTTCACGTAATCAAATTTCCAAGATATTTGAGTAATAAATGGGATGTTTACTAACTAGCTATTACTTAATGAGAATTCATTAACTAAGAACTAACTAAGAACGTGTTGTAGATGATAATTGGAACGATCTAAGGTTATGATTTCCCCTATTGTTGGAGTCCTTTCCGCTATATCTGTTATAAATTTTCCTAAGTATTCTCTATCGATCATGAGCACTCTGATTGTCGTAACTCTCTCCTGAGTAATTACAACAATATACTAGACATATTCTCCCGAATTACGCTCGCTAACTTTAATTACAGCTCACTTAGATCGCACCCAAGATTTTGTTATCCCTAATCCCACCTTTAAATCCTTCGTATTGATCCCTCATATACGTCAGGAGTGATGTTGTTCAACAATGACCTAAATATGCACTCTCTCCCGAGTAATGAACACTAAACATGCACATCTAATTGAGGGACCTTCAATCAACATCAACAAGCATATAGTTGAACAAATAGAGAGAAAACTATGGCAAATCTATATTACCATAACGAGAAATTAATCCTTTAATAAGTTCCATCAAAACCCTATATTAGAAGTTTAGCTACTCATACTAATGTAAAACATAGCACGAATATGATTCATAATCCACAATTAGAATCAAGAAGAAGAAGATAAAAACTCCGAAGAATTGATTGATCGTCTCTCCATTGTTCTTGCCTCCAATATTGTCTAAAACTGACTTCTGGGCGAGTTTTGGCTCTTATAGGTTTAGTTTAGTTGCCCAGAAAATTACACAAAAGCCCCTGCATTATATCGTGCCTAGTAGCCCGTCCGCGGCGGCAAATTTTCACTTCTTCACTGCCTCACTTAGCCAGCTGCTTCGCGCCCAGGTCCGCGGTCGCGGACCAGCCTTTTGCGTTTTTGCTTGTTTTTCTCGCTCTTTTTCACCTGGGCTATCCGTTGATTAGCCTTGTATGTTCATAATGACTTCAAAACACCCTATCCTAGCTTGGAATGGCTCCTGCAAAACATAAATTTCTCAATTAGATTAGTTTGTTATCTTTTAAAATTCCAACATCAATAAAGTGCGGTTAAATTAGAGTATAAATAGAGTCTAAAATACATAATTATAGGCTACTATCAAGACCCCACACTTAAACCATTTCTCGTCCTCGAGCAATAAAATCACACTCTACAGGCCTAACTTCACTAAGAAACTTCCCTACTCCTCACACCAAGAATATTTCACAATGGTCAACTACATTAGCGTAACATCCACACCTCAAGAGTGGACTCTCCCTGGCCACGCAATGTCCTTAACCGACTTACTTACTCTAAGTCAAAGGTCCTGACTTACCTCCATTTCATGAATCAAGTGCCTGCTCACCATAAAAGAGATTTATTTCATAATCAGTACAATTCACGCACACTGAGGAATTCAAAAGAAATAAAATTCACTCACCCTCAGAAAGAACATTCTTGTGCCACATAAAATACACCATAAGCTTTCCCGTAGTGTACTACTCTATGAATCGAGCTCGTTTAGTCTAAGATCAATTAGGACTTTATTTGGATGTAATGTAGGCTGCAGGTCAGGTAGGATATATTTAGATATAATAGTGACTACACCTCTCTAAGCACTTTAATACATATATTTTAACATTCAAGCCCATATTTATGTCAAACCACAACTCCACCTTCACATCAATATGTATTATCCCATACTTCTTTAAGCACAATTATGTCAAAAGCCACCACCATCAAGGTTTATTCTTCACACAATACAACTCTTTTTTTTTCCAATTTAGGTGGCTTTTAGTATGATATTTTTCAGCACAGTGCACCTTTTTCCTTATTTCATCAGTTTCACTCAAAAGCCAAACCAACCACCCCACACTTTAACTTTTACATAAAATCATCACAATTCAAGTGCTCATGAGAGGTGACAAGGTTCAAATAGATGGATAATTCAAAAATTGGGTAAGGCTTGTAATGTGGTTGCCAAAGAAACATGATTACAGGCTCAAAAGAGTTAACTGTGGTATATAGCAATTAGGTAGGTGGAATATGCATATATATGGTTCAACAAAGAAATGCCTATATCACTTTCTAGACCAAATAAGACTACCATTTCACTTTGCAAACACACGGGGCAAGTTCTAGGCGTTCAATATCACCACAAAATACAAAAAGCCTCACACACACATGGCACATGACTCAATCCAGATTAGATCATTAGACACTCCGCTCAGGGTACTTAAGCCAAATTAAGAACACACATTTTAAGGCCTTCTCACAAGAGTCAACCAATAAGCCTAAGTGTCACACTAAAGTAGTATATATTCAAGGCATCATGGAGTTAAGAGATCCTATTTCAATTCTGCCCCTCGCCCATAAGTTCTTAACTAAAAAAAAAATGAAAACTAACTACACCCGGTTCAAATAAAACCCTTGGAAAAGAACCGTGGTTTAAAGAAAAACAAATGGGGAGTTGATACACTACTACAAAACAAAAATCTTTATGGTTTTTTTATTTTTTCATTTTATTTTTTTATTCGACTTTAGTCCCTCAAGAAACCCGTTGAATGATATCCATCGTCGGGCCAAGTCAAAATAAATTTATCAAAAGAAACTTCAAAACTGACTATATACACATACAACAACATATAAAATCATCCCCCATTCCACACTTAAAAAATTGGCATGTCCCCATGTCATATAAATAAAGCAAGTTAAGGTAAGGGGACTTCCCTAGTAACTCAGTCCTGGTCGGAGACAGTGCCAGGGTCGAGGTGACATGCTCGTCCCATCGCTCTAAGCCAACCCATGATCTTCTTTTCGGACTTCGCACTTTGGGTGACCAAAGCATCAACTCTAGCCCCCATGTCTGTGATGAAGTGTGTAGTACAACCATTTATTGCTCCAAAGCTGTCAGGCGAGTACTCTGGCGGGCCTGAGATGCACCTGCCTCATCTGGGACCTGCTCTTGTGGGGTTGAGGCATGCATAGCCTCCTCTTGACCTTCATCATCATCCTCAGACTCATCCGAGGCGTCACTGTGATTAGCTCCAGGTACCACCGGGTCCTTCCCGATGGTTACTTTGCTGGCCTGGAACATGGCCTTCTTTGGAACCTTCCCATCTGCATTATGGTTCTCGGAAACCCTCGCCACTCTGCACAATCTGGTGAGAAGAGATGGAAAATAAAATCCATACCTCTTCAAGGGTGAGCAGACAACATCTCCGCCTGGATAAGCTAGTCCACATCAAAATCGTGGCCATTCAAAAAGCACCAAATCGCTGCCACCCGAGGTCCATTTACCTCCATGGTGTTGTGAGATGGCAGCAAACAACTATTAATTATGTAAATCCAACACTTAGCCTCAAAAGTGAGGGATGATGAATTCAAGACGCTCCCATGCGTACACCATACTATCTCTTTGCCCGACACACAAATAGTTTGGAAAAGTGAATTCCAAGTGATGGGCTTTTTCTTGTACGTCTCATAAAAATCCTCAGCCCCATCGAAAACCGGGAAATGATACACTCGTCTGATGGAAGCTAGTGAGGCATCCACCCTAGATTTCTGCACTATGCAGATTTTCTCCTCATGTTTCGGGCAATTGGCATAAAATTCCCGCACAAGCATCATGTTGCCTTCCTCCGGCTCTTCAAAGAAGATGTCGAGCTGCCGCCGCACTAATTTTTGATATATATTTGGGCATTCAATCTGGAGGGCTGCCCTGTCAATGGCTCTCTCAGGAACAGGCTTTCTCGTTGCCTTCTCACTAAAAGGGTCCTGAGCTGCTCTAGAAACAAATCTACGGCTATAAAATTGGCTTGTACTAGCCGATGCCTGAGCTCTAGATGAACCTCCATGCCCGCTGGATGAGGGTCCTATAGCACGTCACTTCCGTGAGGGATGTATTTTACCTGATACAGCAAATACCACTATTAGTAGAGGGCGAATTATGTGAACCCAGGGCGGTTACTCAGACTTCCACGCGCACCATGGTCAGAATTTGAATTTATAGGTCATTGATGCAATTCCAAAAACACCTAGTTTGCATATGCATACAAAGTAGCACAAATAGCCCTAGGGAGTTACCAAGCCTCCCATATAAAATCTAATGGCCTCACACACACATCTACACCACAATCCACCTCTAATACAAGAAAGTCATGATTTTTTTTACTACCCATTACATACAATATCAAATAAAAGAAGAAAAATTGAAGAGAAACTCACTACCAAAATCTAAAAATAAAAATAAAAAGAAAAATACTAAGAAGGAGGAGAAGAATCATGTACTTACTTGAGAATCTTGATACATATGAAGGTTGGATTGTTGTTGAATGGAGAGAGGAAGAATGGAGGGGATATTTTAGTGTTGAAGGGGGAATTGAGGGAGGAATCAGTGGTTTTGTTGTTGTGGGGAAGAGGGAGAGTTGGAGTTGAAGAGGAAAAGAAGAATGGGGGAAAGTGGGGAGGGAATTTAGGAGGGATGGGGGTATGAGAGGGGAATTTAGGAAAAAAATAAATAAAAAAACTAAAAGTAAAAAAAAAATTATACTAACATGAGTCCGCTCCCATTCGTGCCCAGATCCGCGGTCGCGGACGCTGGACAGAATATCTCGTAAACTCTGCTTCCCAATACCCGCCAATGTGCGCGGTCGCGGACTTCAGACAGAAAATGTGCCAAAATCCACGTAAATATCTGCGCCCCAATCCGTGGCCGCGGATCCAAAACAACGGTACCTCCAAAATCCGCGTTCAGATCTGCGGTCCAATGCGCGGCCGCGGATCACCGTCCCCGAACAATTTTCCTTTTATTCTGCAATTTTACCTCTTCCTGGGTTCATTTTTGACCCCAACTCCTTATGATGTGCACAAATCTTTCCCTACACACTAGTAGTTTGGTTAGTAATATTCAACATCAAATACAACAACAAAAGAAAAACAAAAGAAGAAAATCATGGTTTGCCTCCTAAGAAGCGCCTGAGTTAACGTCGCGGCACAATGTTTACAACAATTCAATGGGTTGCCTCCCGTGTAGCGCCTTCCATGGATAAGCGCATTTAAGGTTCGCTCGACCTCTGAGGCTCAATCATATGGGTCAGTGACACTCCCTTTGCCTCATCCATGCCCACATAATGTTTTAGTCTGTGCCCATTGAATCTGAACGCGCGAGAGTCATTCTCTACGGCAATCTCTACAACACCTCTGGGGTGTACTTCAATCACACGAAATGGCCCTGACCATTGTGACTTTAGTTTACCCAGAAATAGCCCTAGTCTTGAGTTGTATAGCAATACCGTATCTCTGGGTTTAAAATTCCGCTCAATAATGTTCTTATCATGTAACATCTTCATTCTCTCTTTGTACAATTTTGTGCTCTCAAAAGTATGATAGCAGAACTCATCAAGCTCGTGCAACTCCGTGAATATACTTGTTCTCGCAGCATCCATGTCGAGATTTAACTGTTTCAGCGCCCACCAAGCTCTATGCTCCAACTCCACTGGAAAGTGACATGCCTTCCCAAACACCAACTTGTATGGCGACATGCCAATTGGTGTTTTGAAAGCTGTTCTATAAGCCCAAAGTGCATCAACTAACTTTCTCGCCTAGTCCATTCTTGTGGCATTCACGGTCTTAGTTAATACACTCTTTATTTCTCTGTTTGACACTTCCACTTGCCCACTTGTCTGCGGATGATATGGAGTGGCCACCTTTTGGCGTACATCATACTTCTCTAGCAACTTCTCGAATGCTCGATTACAAAAATGAGTGCCTCCGTCACTAATTATGGCCCTTGGGGGTGCCAAATCGGGTGAATATGTTATTCTTAAAAAAACCAATTACCCCCTTTGCATCATTGGTGGGGAGTGCTGCAGATTCCACCCATTTAGACACGTAGTCCACAACGACAAGTATGTACTTGTTGCCATATGAACTGACGAAGGGCCCCATGAAGTCGATTCCCCATACATCAAACACTTCAACCTCCTGAATTGGGTTCATGGGAATCTCATGTCGACGGGAAATATTCTCGGTTCGCGGGCATTAATCACAGCCCTTTACCCATAAATCTGGATCTTTGAACACTGTTGGCCAGTAGAAGCCTGCCTCCAGAACTTTTACGGCTGTCCTGACTCCTCCGAAATGTCCACCGTATGCTGATGCGTGGCATTCCTGCAAAATAGAAGACTGGTCTATCTCGGGGATACATCTCCGGATCATGTTGTCAACACAAATCCTGAACAGATAAGGTTCATCCCATTAATACTTGTGGCAATTACGAAAGAACGTTTTCTTTTGCACAGAGGAAACGTCATAAGGAATTATACCGCTCGCGAGATAGTTTGCAATGTTTGTATACCCTGGCGCTTCCTCAAGACTTATGGCTAGTAGTTGCTCATCTAGAAAGGTTTCCATAATCTTTTCTACCTCAACCGCTTTCTCAGCTCCTTCCAGTCTCGACAAGTGGTCAGCTACTTGGTTTTCCGTTCCCTTACGATCACGAATTTTCAAGTCAAACTCTTGTAGCAGTAGCACCCAACGAATCAGGCGGGGTTTTGGCTCCTTCTTCTTGATTAGGTATCTGAGGGCAGCATGATCAGTATAAACAATTACCTTCGAGCCTATTAGGTACGATATGAACTTGTCAAATGCGAACACTACTGCCAGTATCTCCTTCTCTGTCACAGTGTAGTTCAGCTGGGCTCCACTCAACATTCTACTTGTGTAGTATATTGGGTGCATGATTTTATCTTTCTACTGCCCAAGAACTGCTCCCACAGCATAGCCACTTACATCACACATTAGATCAAAGGGTTGCTCCCAGTCAGGGGAAACAATGATAGGTGCTGTGACCAGTCTCTTCTTCAATTCCTCAAATGCTACCCTACAGTCATCAAAAAACACAAAAAGGTGTTATTTTTTAAGCAATTTACACAAGGAGTTAGCAATTTTTGAAAAGTCTTTTATAAATCTCCTATAGAAGCTGACATGACCAAGGAAACTTCTGATTGCTTTGAAGGAATTGGGTGGTGGAAGCTTTGCTATAACGTTAACCTTTGCGCGATCCACCTCAATTCCCTTACTTGACACCAAGTGTCCTAAGACTATACCTTCCTGTACCATGAAATGGCACTTCTCCCAATTGAGCACCAGATTTGTCTCGATACATCTCTTCAATACTCTTCTCAAGTTCTTAAGGCAATCATCGAATGAATTCCCCACTACTGATAAATCATCCATGAAAACCTCCATTATTTCTTCTACCATGTTCGTGAAGATGGCCATCATGCACCTTTGGAATGTGGTGCGTTGCACAGGCCAAACGACATCCTCCGAAAAGCATAAATCCCATAATGGCATGTGAATAAGGTTTTTTCTCTGTCCTCTGGTGCAATAGGGATCTGATTGTACCCTGAGTACCCATCCAAAAAACAAAAAATGGGACCTCCCTGCCAGTCTATCTAACATCTGATCAATGAATGGAAGTGGGAAGTGGTTTTTTCGGGTAGCCAAGTTCAACTTCCTGTAATCCATACAGATTCGCCAACCTGTGATTGTTTGTGTAGAGATCAATTCATTCTTTTCTCATTTTTCACTACTGCCATTCCACTCTTTGGTACACACGGAACTGGGCTAACCCAGTTGCTATCAGAGATGGGGAATATGATTCCCGCATCTAACCACTTAATAACTTCTTTCTTCATCACTTCGTTCATGTTGGGGTTCATCCTTCTTTGATATTCTCTGGAAGGTTTTCTCCATCTTCCAGTAGAATCTTATGCATATAGAAGGCCGGGCTGATCCCCTTGATCTCTGTGATGGTCCACCCAATTGCAGTCTTGCACTCTGTCAGTACCTGCAAAAGTTGTTCTGCCTGCACATCTAACAAACTAGATGAGATAATAACAGGTAAAGTGGAGTTAGGTCCTAAGAATGCATACCTGAGATGGGATGGCAATGGCTTCAACTCCAACTTTGGGGGCTCTTCTATCGATGGTTTGGCTGGAGGGGTTTTTCTTTCCTCTAACGGCAAGGGCTCAAATTCGAGCTCCCTCTTCCAAAAACCTTTGCCTTCAAGATCAAGTACCCACTCTGTCAATTATTCTCCATTAGCTTCATCTACGTTAATGAGACAAGCTGCTAGAGGATCTTGAATGTTCGATGTCTCATCTTCCTCCTCCAAAATTACATCCACGACATCTATTAAAGAACAATTGGCGAATTCACTTTGTTGCCTCATAGATTTCTGCATGTTGAATGTTCCCTCCTCATTTTTAATCTCATTTTGAGCTCTCTAGTTTCACAGTCAATTAGAGCTCTCCCAGTGACCAAGAATAGTCTTCCCAAAATTATGGGAATTTCCTGGTCAACCCGATAGTCAAGGATGACAAAATCTGCTGGGAACACAAACTTCCCAACCTGCACCAATACATCATCTATAATACCAGATGGCCTCTTTACTTTCCTGTCAGCCAGCTGCAATAACATGGACGTGGGTCTAGCTCTTCCAATCCCGAGCCTTTTATAGATAGTCAGGGGCATAAGATTTATGCTTGCCCCCAAATCACACAGTGCTTTAGCAAATGCAAAGTTACCAATTGTGCAAGGAATTTTGGAACTCCTTAGGTCAGACAACTTCTTAGTAATGGGTCTCGTCACAACAACACTACAAGTATGATTCAGTGTAACTGTAGCCAAGTCTTGGAAGTCGAACTTGCGGGACATCAAGTCCTTCATCATTTTCGCATAACCAGGCATCTCCTTTAAAGCATCAATCAATGGAATATTTACCTGAATTTTCTTCAACATCTCCAAGAATTTCTTGTATTGCTCATCTTTATAATACTTGCCTAGTCTCTGTGGGAATTGTGCTGGACGTCGTTTCTTTTCGGTGGTTTGATTTTTTTCTAGTTCAGGCACTGTCTCCACTATCGGTTCTTGTGCTGACTTAGTCTCTTTCACAACCTCTTTTTCTTTGTTGGCATCTTCTTGAGCATGCTGTACCATCACATCAGTCAACCCTGCTGAATCATCTACCTCAATGGGTACTGGCACCAATGTCTCGCTAGGTCTGCTTTCGCGAGCAATCTCTTGCTCCAAGTCTAGGTATCTACCATTTCATAGACTTACTACCATTAGCTGTTTCGTTCCCTGCTCCTTTGAATTGATTTGTGTGTCTGCAGGTAACGTCCCCTTAGGACGATTATTCAGAGCCATCAAAATCTGACCCAATTGGATCTCAATATTCTTTATTGCTGACTCATGTAAGTCTACTTTCTCAGTTACTTTCCCAGTGGACCCAATCAATTGTAGCATCAATCCCACGAGTATAGAAAACCCATCTTCGTGTCTCCAAGTGTGTTGTTGTTGAGGTGGATAATAAGCCTGCTGCTGATTCTGATGGTTGTAGCCCTGTTGCCTTTGGTAAGGCACCACTTGACCTTGAGGTCGCATGGCCCCAAAATTGTTGCAATTGTTGTGCTGCTGCGGGGCTGGCCTATATTGTTGATTTTGCTGACCCCAATTCTAACCACCTGGTCTCTATCCCCCATACTTGGACACATAATTCATGTTCTCCTGATATTGTTGGTGATCACCTTCCGCACTCCACGAGAAACGATATGGATGATTAATGCAAGATGTACATAAACCCCCATTAGTTATATCAACAATGTGTACCTTCTGTTTCTGGCCTGATTCATCAACCTTTTTGGTGAGGATGCTCATTTGTGTTATTAGAGTGGCCATGCTTTCAGCTAGGGAGTTAGCTGGGTCTAAGGCCAATGAGTGAACCACATGAGTGATTGGAGCGTTCCTGGTCGTCCATCCCGAGTTTTGTGCCATCTTGTCAAGTAAGGTCTTGCTCTCTATGAATGTTTTGCTTAAAAATGCTCCACCTGCTGAAGCATCAACATTGGCTTTCAAGCTATATGCCAAACCCATGTAAAACCTCTGCCCCAACATCTGCTCCGAAATACTATGGTGTGGACACAAAACAAGCAGCCCTTTAAACCTTTCCCACATCTCTTGCAATGTTTCTGTTGGTTTCTGTCTAAAGGTCAATATCTCATCAATTTGATGAGCAGTCTTGTTGGGTGGGTGAAATTTGTTCACAGATTGCTTGACTAATTCCTCCCAAGTAGTGATGGAATTTATGGGGAGTGAATTAAGCCAAGTCTGAGCTGCTCCCATCACTGAGAATGGAAACAACAATAGCCTTATTGCTTCCGGTGTCACATTATGTCATCTTTGTGTGGCACAGATTGACAGGAAATTCTTTAGATGTTGTTGAGGATATTCGATGTAAGATCCTGAGAATAATCCCTTATTTTGCAACAAATGAAGCATGTTGTTTGTAATCTGGAATGATTCAGCTTGTATCTGCGGGACTACAATTGCGGTTGCTAAGTTGTCCGCGGTGGGTTGTGCCCAATCGTACAATGCATCCTCTAGCACAAGAGGCACCACCACCTGCTCATTCGGGTCATTCACGTTATCCTCATTGTTCCTATTGTTTACTTTGTCTGCCATGTCTGGTTCAAGTTGTTCAGTCAAGTTCTGTTGTTGTTTGCTTTTCCTGTTTGCACGATTAAATGACTTGAAAACTTTCTCAGGATCTGATAATGCTTCGAACACTTCACCAGTTCTTGAGAAGTTTCTAGGCATGCACATATAACACCCAAGATTACAAACGTTAGAGTTTCAAGGTATTCAGTTTGAGTCGAAGAAAACTGATTACACTAAGAATTTTTTCACTTCTTTTAACTATAATTAATAACACCGTTAATTCCCCGGCAATGGTGCCAAAATTTGATCACGCCCAACTATGCCTTGTAAAAAAGACAAAGCGGTCGCTGTAAATATATTTCGATTATCAAGTCCGGAGTCGAATCCCACAGGGAGTTAACCTATCAATCACATCTATCAGACTCACACAATTTCACGTAGTCAACTTTCCAAGATATTTGAGTAACAAATGGGATGTTTACTAACTAACTATTACTTAATGAGAATGCAGTAACTAAGAACTAACTATGAACGTGTTGTAGACAATAATTGGAATGATCTAAGTTTATGATATCCCCTATTGTCGGAGTCCTTTCCGCTATGTTTGTTATAAATTTGCCTAAGTCTTCTCTATCGATCATGAGCACTCTGACTATCGTAACTCTCTCCCGAGTAATTAGAACAATATACTACACATATTCTCCCGAATTATGCTCGCTAACTTTAATTACAGCTCACTTAGATCGCACCCAAGGTTTGGTTATCCCTAATCCCACCTCTAAACCCTTCGTGTTGATCCCTCATATACGTCAGGAGTGATGTTGTTCAACAACGACCTATATATTCATTCTCTCTGGAGTAATGCACATTAAATAGGCACAACTAATTGAGGGGCCTTCAATCAACAACAACAAGCATATAGTTGAACAAATAGAGAAAAAACTATGGCAAATCTATATTAAAATAACGAGAAATTCATCCTTCAATAGGTTCAATCAAAACCCTAGATTAGAAGTTTAGCTACTCATACTAAGGCAAAACATAGCACGAATATGATTCATAATCCACAATTAGAATTAAGAAGAAGAAGATAAAAACTCTGAAGAATTGATTGATATTCTCTCCCTTGTTCTTGCCTCCAATATTGTCTAAAACAAGCTTAACTTGACTTCTGGGCGAGTTTAGGCTCTTATAGGTTTAGGTTAGTTGCCCAGGAAATTACAAAATAGCCCCTGCATTATATCGCGCCTGGCATCCTGTCCGCGGCTGCGGATTCAATCGCGGATCCGGCCGCGGATTTTCACCTCTTCGCTGCCTCACTTCACGAGCTGCTGCGCACCAGGTCAACAGTCGCGGACCAGCGTTTTGCGTTTTTGCTTGCTTTTCTCGTTCTTTTTCACCCGGGCTATTCGTTGATTGGCCTTGTATGTTCATAATGACTTCAAAACACCCTTTATCTTCCTCCTAGCTTTGAGTGGCTACTGCAAAACATAAATTTCTCAATTAGAGCATTTTGTTATCTTTTAACATTCCAACATTAATAAATTACGGTTAAATTAGAGTGTAAATAGCGTCTAAAATACATAATTATAGACTACTATCACATAACAACAACCAAACCACACAAAATTCACAAATACTAACATCTCAACCACACAACGTATCAACTTGTAACACAAGTTCCCATAGGCCACAACTTTTCGAAAGATCCAACAATATCAATATTTTCATAACAAATAGCCCATAACTCAAACACAATGAGTATAAAACCTCAATAAAAACAAAACGAATGTGAAAGTAACTCACATGGAACACCACCTCCCTTTAAACACAACTTCAATTTAAAATAGATTAATGATTTTTGATAACCTCAATTCCAATTAATTATTTAAGGGTAATCTCGATAGTGAAAGTATTTCCATGAAATGGCAAACTTCAGATTCTAGTATATGAACTAGGATAACAATGAAGGAGATGGCATGAACTAACAAATATGTCAAAATACATGAGAATAACTCAGCAACAAAAAGGATATCAAGTACAACAATTTCATCTAAAAGTAATTCAACAATAAAAGTTATCACTTAATGGTAAAAGTGGTAACAACTCCAAATAAAGCATGAGCAAAATCGACAAGTAAAGAATGTGACATGTAACGACAATTTCAAATAAAGAATGTGATAGCATATACGATGAATAAATTTCAGATAAATACATGAAGAGGCCTAAGAGTCTAAACCGGTCAATTTTCACATATAAGCGTGATTACGTACTCGTCACCCCACGTACATGGCTTTCACATAATAAAAAGTACAGAAATTACGCAAATCCTAAGGTGTAGTTTCCCCCACACAAATTTAGGCAAGACACTTACCTCAAAGAAGCTAAATCGATATTCTAAAATGACCTTCTGGTGTGAAATAACCTCCGAACGGCTCAAATCTAGCCAAAATAACTTAATATCATAAAAAAAAAACATAAGAAACAATTTCGGACAATAAAGGTTTGGTCTTTAATGAAAACTAAAAAGTCAACCCCGGGTCTTGATAAGTGCGGATTTTGACTACTTATTAGTACCTTTTAACATTTGTTTTAGTCCAAAAGCGCTTAATAGTGTTCCTGAAAACTGATGAAATGTGCTTAATTGCAGGAATATTGGAAGATGAGCTCCCAAAAAATGAAATCCAACTCAAGAAGGAGTAATATAAACTCAAGGACAAAAACAGGCACAAAAGCTCAGAAGTACGGAATGCAGAATATCATCGGCGACTGCATGTTGTGAAGAAATCCCCATCAGAGAAATGTGCAAAATGCGGTCCGCACATGATATGTGCGACCGCAGAAGATGGGCCAGAACAAAAGTTCAGAGAGCATGCATCTCAGTTCCAACAAAAGTGCAAACTGTACAATTATTGTGCAGCTGCAGAAGAAAAGCTACGCGGCCGCAACCATATTTGTGCAGACCGCAGAACAGTAAGGTGCAACCGCATACATTATTTTGCGGACCGGTGAAAGAGAGCAGTGCGGACGCAATTTAGAATTATATTTAGAATTATGCGGCCGCATATATCTAATCATGTCAAAGCTGAAGAAAAGTGCGGTTCACACATGGAATTGTGCAGCCGCAAAACCTCCGAAAGGGCATTTTTGTCTGAAAATTCCAGCTTTGTATGAATAGAAGAGTTTCACTTTTTTAGGTTAACTTTTGACATAAACTACTAAAGTAGATGGTTTCTTTTACTCTTTTTAGTAGTTTTTGGTATTTTGAACCATTTGAACATAGATTTTGTCATTTTAATTATCATTATGGGTTTAATTATCATTTCTTCTCCTATTTCTTCAAATTTAAGCATGAGTAACTAGATTTTACTAGGTTTGTGACCCAACCCTAGGGTGTAAACTTAGTGGGTGTTTGATTTATCGTTGGTTTATGATTGTATGTTTATTATTTAGACCTGATCTTTTTTTTTTTTAAAGAAATAGTGGTTGCAAACATTAGTTCATGCCTATTTGACTTAGTCTCTACTTGAGAAAGAGAAACTTATACTAGGAAAACTTGACTAACAAGAAATTGGGTCAATCGAGAGATTGATAAGCCCAATTAATGGGTTGAACCTAGAGATAGTAAAACCCGACTTGAGATTCTTATCAACCATTTTGTTCAATACTCATTTGGACTTGATAATGTCAAATTGGGAAAAATCACTCTCTGGCCGAGAGGTATTGAGTGGGTACTTGAGTGTTGATAGCTATAATACACCCCGACCAATAAAATAAGCTTTAAATTACAACCCATTAGGCAAACACGTAGGTGAAGGTCATAGCTCTAGGCCTTTTATATTGAAATTGTAGGTTCATCCTTTTATATTCCTAGGTTCATTCTTTAAATTGCAATTGTAGTTTAATTTAGATTTTAAGCAAAACAAAATATTGCAGATGTAAAAATTGAGATATACAAACTCACGCACTAATATATATACTACTAACTCCTTGCGAAATTCAACCCCGACTCTTGTTGGGTATTATTATTGCATCGACTGCTTTCATAACCTCAATTAGAGGAGTGAAATTGGATGAGAACAATTCTTGGCACCCTTGTCGGGGAGTTAAAAATATTGTTAGCTATATATTTCGATGTGTTTTTGGAATATCTTCTTTTCCTTCCTTGTTACTAACGTGTGAGTATTGTAGGTGAAATCATGGCAAACAACGATCTCAGAAACATAGACTTGGGGGATGTGGACGTAAAGGATGATCAAATGGATGATGCCCTCTTGAACCTCAAGCCAATAGACGAGCCCGACCACTACAAGACAATGTACCCGTTCCACCCCCACCTCCACCACAAGAGGCTCCACACTGTGTGTTGCCGAATGAAGGGTATGCAAGTGCTATAGGACCACCTCGTATTAGGGCGGGCAACTTCGAAATAACAAAAGTGATGCTCATTTTGCTCGAGCAACAAGGGTTATTCACCAGTGCACCGGGTCAAAATGCTTATAAACACTTGAAGGGGTACGTTGATACGTGTTGGGGGAGCAAACAAACAAATATCTCTGAGGATGATGAGGCTAAGCTTTTCCTCTTCCCTATACAGGGGAAAACTATAGATTGGTTGGAGCATTTGCCAAATCATTCCATTCGTACGTGGGATGAACTAACAAAGAAATTTATTTCAAAGTACTTCTCTCTCAGGTTCATGGCTATTCTTCGAGATGAAATTCTAGCATTCAAGAAAGAGCCCAATTAACTGCTGCACGAGATATGGGAATGGTATAGAACAATGGTAAAAGAGTTCCCCAACAATGATATGACGGAGAACATGATTCAACAAACTTTGTATTGGGGGATCAATACCACCTACCAATGTGTAGTGAATCAACTTGCTGGTTGGAAGTTCATGAATACGCCTTATGCGGAGGAGTATGATACATTTGATGAGATGACAGGTACTTCATCGGCATGGAAATCTAGAGACAATGTTCCACAAGGTGATCCAAATGTGATTCATCTTCATAAAGAGTTACATGACCATGGACAAGCCATAGCATAGTTGAAAACCACCATGAACCAATTAGCAAAGGATCAACTTCAACAACTGTAAAACCTGATGCAAGTCAATGCTATGGAGGGACTCAATATGATGGTAAACAAGAGAAGAACAAGAAGTCCACAAGTGCAACAAAGAGTGGACAATATTGTGCAAGATGATAGTGGATTTGATCAAGGTGATTCTTACATTGATCAAGAAGAAGAGGTCCAATATGTGAACAACTTTCTAGGGAAAAGAAACAACATCCAAGGCCATTGTCAACAACAATGGAGAACTTAAAACAATCAAGGCAATTGAAATACTCAAAATCAAAGTAAATGGAATAGTGGAAACAATCAAGGAAATTAACATTAAAACAATCAAGGCAATTGGAGTGGAAGCAACAATCAATGGAATTGGCAAACAATAATTACCACGACAATTGGGGGAACAACAATCAAGGAAATCGGGGGTCAGGTTTTCAAAGGCCCCTGATGTATCAACAACCAAGCTAACCACCTCCTTATCCTTCTCATGGTCCTAGTTCCTACAATAATGAAATGGGTCATATTGAGAACATTTTCAACCAAATGATGGAGAAGAATGACGATTCCGTTCCCAGCTTTCTTCACACAACACAACAATCCATAATTTAGAAGTGCAAATGGGTCAAATATCTCAAGATTTAAATTCTCGTCCTAAGGGGGCACTACCAAGTGATACGGTGATGAACTCGAAGGGTGGGAACAATATGGGGCATGACATGGCTGTTACTACAAGAAGTGGAAGAGGTGGGAATGCACCCACCTCAAGTCAAAGGCAACTTGTGGATAATGAGCAGGTGGTTGAAGTAGAGGATATCCTGAACAATGTAGTGCAAGCTAATGGTGAAGTGCAGATTGATATTGATGACACTGTGGAAGAGATTAAAGAAGATGTAAACCCATCTATGGATCATGTGATTGACATACTGGAACCGGTAGTGCAAAAATCTAAGGCACCATTGCCTAAGCCACCTCCTCCCTATCCTCAAAGGCTTGCCAAGAAAAATGGCAAGAATTAATTCAAGAAGTTCATTAATATGATGAAGAGTCTCTCGATAAATTTTCCATTAATTGAAGCCTTAGAGCCAATGCCTTGGTATGGAACGTTTATGAAGGATCTGGTTACAAAGAAGCGGTCGATGAATTTTGAAATTATCAAAGTCACTCACCAAGTGAGTGCAATTGTGCATTCAATGGATCCTAAGTTGGAAGATCCAGGTACTTTCACAATCCCTTGTACCATTAAAACTGTCGAGTTTGCAAAAGCTCTTTGTGATCTGGGGGCGAGTATCAATTTGATGCCCTATTCGGTTTTCAAGACATTGGGAATTGGGGAAGGAAGACCTATATCTATGAGATTACAAATGGCTGATCGTACAACAAAAAGACCGTCGAGGGTGATTGAAGATGTATTGGTTTGGGTCGACAAGTTCATTCTACTGATGAATTTTGTTATTCTTGATTGTGAAGTTGACTATGAGGTGTCGATTATTATTG
The DNA here is from genome assembly GCA_005239525.1 of Nicotiana knightiana. NCBI lineage: Eukaryota > Viridiplantae > Streptophyta > Magnoliopsida > Solanales > Solanaceae > Nicotiana > Nicotiana knightiana. Next base: position 32,767 of record ML418783.1, on the reverse strand, counting down.
GTAGACCTTTCCTTTCTACAGGGAAGGCTCTTGTTGATGAGGCAACCGAATAGCAATGAAGTATGTTCGTTCGTGGACTTGGTGACCGATGTGATTATTGATGATACAAGTGCCACGATTAATGTGGGTGACATGTTGGAGGGCGTATTGCTAAATTTTGATGATGACTAGATTAATGGATTCATGGAATGTGTTAATTCTTTGCAAGGAATGGGGTCGTACAACTATGCACCCCGGATACTTTCCTTGGATCTTGAGAATAGGAAAACTCCTCCTACAAAGCCTTCAATTGAAGAGCCTCCTATGTTGGAGTTGAAGCCATTGCCTCCACATCTCAGGTATGAATTCCTTGTCCCTTGTTCTACTTTACCGGTTATTCATTTCTCTTGCTTGACTAACGTGCAGGTTGACTCTATATTGGTGGTACTCCACAAGAGGAAGAAAGCTGTTGGGTGGACTTTGGCGGATATTTAGGGAATAAGACCCGCATTTTACATGCACAAGAGTAACTTGGAGGAAGATGCCAAACCATCCATTGGACATCAAAGGAGACTCAATGAATCCATGCAAGACATGGTAAAAAAGGAGATCATAAAGTGGTTAAATGCCGGGGTTGTCTACCCCATTTCCGATAGTTTGTGGACTTCTCTGGTGCAANGGGGGGGGGGGGGGGGGGGGGGGCATAATTATGGTCACTAATTATAAGAACGAGTTGATTCCACCAAGAACGGTGAGCTGGTGGAAAGAATGTATAGACTATCGGAAGCTAAACAAAGTCACAAGCAAAGACCATTTTCCACTCCCCTTCCTTGATCAAATTCTTGATAGGTTGGCCGACCGTGCTTTCTATTGCTTTCTAGATGGATATTCGCACTACAACCAAATCCTTTTTTCCCTAGAAGATCAAGATAAAACAACTTTCACTTATCCCTATGGAATTTTCTCTTTCGAGCGGATGCCATTTGGCTTATGCAATGCACCAACAACTTTTCAACGGTGTATGATGGAAATATTTACGGATTTGGTAGAGGACTACCTTGAAGTCTTCATGGATGACTTTTCAGTAGTCGAGGATTCCTTTGATTATTTCTTGGCAAATTTGGATAAAGTATTGGCAAGGTGTGAAGAAACGAACTTGGTGTTGAATTAGGAGAAATGCCATTTCATGGTCGAGGAAGGCATTGTACTTGGCCACAAGATTTCAAAGAAGGGCATTGAGTTTGACAAGGCAAAAATAGAGGTGATTTATAAACTTCCACCTCCAACATCCGTGAAGGGCGTGAGAAGTTTCTTGGGTCACACGGGGTTCTATCGGCGCTTCATAAAGGATTTTTCCAAAGTGGTGAACCCTTTGTGCAAACATTTCGAGAAAGATGCTAAATTTCACTTCAATGATGATTGCATGAGAGCCTTTGAATTGCTAAAGTTCAAGTAGTGACGAGGCTATGACAAGACACCCACATAATAAGCATGTGCAGACAAAAATATATGTACAAGATAACAACAAGTAACAGCTAAACATGTACTATTGGGAGGGGGACATGCTAAAGGGGGTACAAGGTATAAGAGACACATCAGAAATGATAACTAGAACAATCAATATTACTTTAACTAGTGGAAAAAAGTAAGAACAATAAAGAAAATTGCACAGCATCACTCTTCGTGCTTTTACTCTCAACCTTACACTGAAACAATAATACTGCATGGCATCACCCTTCGTTCTTTTACTCTCAACCTCACAATATAAATCAATATATACGACACGACATCACCCTTCGTGCTTTAACTCTCATAACATGGCACGACATCACCCTTCATGCATTAGCACTCACAATAACCTCACAATGAAACAATGGTAGTGCACGACATCACCCTTTGTGCTTTAACACGCTTGGTCCAAACCCAAAATTCGGGAAAAAACCCGATTACCCATTCACCCCCGAGCCCGGTTATGTAATTTGTCTTGGAATACGTCCTCAATGTGAGGTCTAAATCCCTATTTTACAAAAGTCCCTAATTCTACCCAAAACCCCCAATTTCCACCATGAAAACACAAGATTTTTGGTTGAAATATTAGGAGATGTATAGAAAGATTGAAAGAAAGTAGTTTAGAATCACTTAGCAATGATTTGGGGAAGAAAGGTTCTTTCAAATATTGCCTCTAGGGTTTTCTTGTTTTGAAAATTTGAAGAATGAGCAAAAATACCGTCTAAGTTCCTTTTGATCAGTTGCAGATGTCGCATTTGCGACCTGGGGTTCGCATTTGCGAACCCCAGGTCCAAAATGCGGCATCTTCAACCCCGCAAATGCGAAGACCTTCATATCTCTAATTTCATCGCATTTGTGATGAATAGTTCGCAACTAAGAACTCTGACCTTCCGCAAGTGCGACCATGTGATCGCAATTGCGATTCTGTACCCCCCTGACCTACTTCGCAAATGCGAAGTATTTTTCGCAAATGCGAATATAAAGTGGACCAGCTAATCTTCGCAAATGCGATGAGCTGCTCACAAATGCGAACCCATCAGAGATTGCGAATACAATGCGAGATCAGATACCTGCACCAGAACTAAAACACCAGCTGAGCTTTTCCAAGTCCAAACCACTCCATAGCCTATCCGAAACTCACCCAAGCCCTCGGGGCTCTAAACAAACTATGCACACAAGTCTAAGAACATCATACGAACTTGCTCGTGTGATCAAATCACCAAAATAACACCTAGAACTACGAATTGAACACCAACTCAAATGAAATTTTCAAGAAAACTTTGAAACTTCTATTTTCACAATTGGATGTCCGAATCACGTCAAACCAACTCCGTTTCTCACCAAATTTGAAATACAAGTAATAAATATAGTATTGGACCTATACAGGGTTTTAGAACCAAAATCCGGACACAATATCCAAAAAGTCAAAGATTGGTCAAACATTTCAAAGTCATTAAGTCTTTAACTTTCAAATTTCTTCATAGTGCGGTAACTCGGGCTAAGGACTTCTGAATTCGATTTCGGGCATACGCCCAAGTCCCAAATCAAGATACGGACCCACCAAGACTGTTAAAACACAAATCCGATTCTGTTTTCTCAATACTTGACCGAAGTTAACTCAAATGGATTTTAAGGCAAAAATTTCATATTTTCTCAGTTTTTAACATAAAAGCTTTCCTGAAAAAATGCCCGACTGCGCATGCAAATCGAGGAAGGCTAAAATGAGGTATTTAAGGCTTATCGCAGAATTAGGTTCTAAAACATAAAGTTACCTATCGGGTCATCACCTTCTCCACCTCTAAAACAACCATTCGTCCTAGAACGAACATAGAAACGTACATGGGCTGGTGAAAAGGTGGGGATATCTACTTTGCATGTCCGACTCAGACTCCCAACTAGCTGCCACGATGGACCGATCTCTCCACTGCACTCGAACTAAAGGATAAGTCTTCGACCTCAACTGACGAACCCGCTGGGCTAGAATAGCCACCGAATCGTCCTCGTAAGTCAAATCATTGTCCAACTAAACATAGCTTAAATCTAACACATGGGACTGAGCTGAAATGCAACATCACGAACTCTGCAGTCGGCATAACCCTTATGCCTGGACTGAGCTGTGTGAAGTCGATCCTGAATAATCGTGACCTTATCCAAGGCATCTTGTACTAATTCCGTACCCAACAACCGAGCCTCCTGACTCGAACCATCCAACTAGTGATCGCCATCGCCTACCGTGTAGTGCCTCATAGGGAGCCGTACGAATGTTCGACTGGTAGCTGTTGTTGTAAGCAAATTCCGCAAGTGGTAAGAACTGATCCCATGATCCTCTAAAGTCTATAACACATGCGCGGAGCATATCCTCCAATATCTAAATAGTTCGCTTGGACTGTCCGTCTGTCTAAGGATGAAGTGCTATGCTCAACTCAACTCGCGTGTCCAACTCATGCTGTACCACTCTCCAAAAGTGCAATATGAACTGCATACCTCAATCAGAAATGATAGACACGGGCACACCGTGAAGACGGACGATCTCGTGGATATAAATCTCTGCTACCCACTCGGAAGAATATTTAACTGCCACAAGAATGAAGTGCGCTGACTTGGTCAGCCTGTCCACAATGACCCAGTCTGCATCGAATTTCCTATGAATCCGTAGGAGTCTAACAACGAGATCCATAGTGATACGCTCCCACTTATACTAAGGAATCTCTAACTTCTGAAGCAAACCACCAGGTCTCTGATGCTCACACTTTCCCTGCTGACAATTTAGACACCGAGCTACATATGCAACTATGTCCTTCTTCATTCTCATCCACCAATAATTCTTCCGCAAGTCATGATACATCTTGGCGGCGCCCGGACGAATAGAATACCGAGAACTGTGGGCCTCCTCAAGAATCAACTCAGGAAGTCCATCGACATTAGGAACATAAGCGCGACCCTGCATCCTCTAAACTCCATCATCTCCAACAGTAACCTGCTTGGAACCATTTTGCCGCAATGTGTCCCTAAGGACAAGAAAATGAGGGTCATCATACTGCCGCTCCCTGATATGCTCAAACAAGGAAGACCGAGCGAATTTACAAGCTAAGAAATGACTGAGCTCCGAAATATCCAGCCTCACAAACTGATTGGCCAAAGTACATGTGTAATTAATACAAAGAGATATGGCTGTTACAACCATTTAATGCAATGGTATGGACTTGTACTATTTTGTGTATTTTGTCAGCTTTAACCACGTGCCCCTGTAGATTTCCCGCCTTTTCATGTCGACCTTCGATTCATACTCCCTCGAGGTCGTGGACCTTCAATACTCCCCCTCGATGCCGAACCTCGAGCCTCCGATCCTTCTAAGTGTCGAAATGAACATAAAATTGGGCTCTCCGATTTTAGCCGTATACAGATAGTCCCCGCGTTTCTTAGAACGAAAAGATAAGAAATGGTTTGACCTTTTCCCTCTTCGACACTCCTACTATGATGTCATTCCCTTCAGAGAATTAAATGATGCAACACGAAAAGCTGTGCAGAGGTCACTGCTAACACAATTCTCGAGAAGCCCATGAACCGTCACAGGTTTGACTTTCCCGCTTCAAGCATGCCCAAAGGGACCTAATAAATACTACAATCACTTGCCTTTTCATAGTTTTGCATCTTCTTCTTCAAACCTTCAAATTTCAACTAAGTGACTTCCCTTCTTATCTTCTGCCTGTGCAAGTTTTTCTCATCTTCTCACTTCAAAACTCGATAGTTATCATGGAAAAAACTTCCAAAATGGTTCCACAAAAGGAGGGGGCTGATTCTATATCACGCCTGTCTAAAGGAAAGTCTAAAATCCCTCCTACCATCGAGCAATGAATCCCTGACCCTTTCGACACCATTTCTGACTTTACAATAAAAAACCCCCTTCTACACCTGGCCGATGTGAGCCCATGTCCTGATACATAAATGTAGTATCGGATATTGAGAGGGTAAAACTTGACTGCCACTGGGGGGAGGCAGCCCGAGTAGAGATCCCTATGGCTGACAAAAGCATAGTTACGCACAAGGCTGGCTTTCTCAGTGTATACACATACCCCTTCCCTTTAGGCCCCGTCGATTGTTTTTCTCCATCGGTTGACCCGGTGATTCTTGATTCTTGCCATCAATACCGAGTGACGCTCGGTCAGATTTATCCTTCTTTTTGGAGGGTTGTATATATGTTTTGTCATATTACCAACATGTTCGAGGGAATGACCTTCACCCTAGACCATTTGATTAGATTGTATCCCTCGACTCTTCCGTTGGGGGCCTTATTAAATTACACCGTCGATCCACCAAGGCGTTCCTCGCCTACATCGACGAGGATATAGATTGGGGATGGTTGCACCGATTCATTAGAATCAGAACCTCGGACATCATCCCTGCCGATAGAATGCCATTCCTGGAGGAGTTGAATATGAAACGTAAGTACCCCTGAATTGAGCATGCTTTGCTGTCTCTTTTTCTTTCGATTGATTTTCTTTCAATTTTGCAGCCACTGTTTGGTTTCACGGCACGGTACAAGAACTTCCGGGGTGGATGAAACATTTAGACTCCGCTTTCCCATACAACAAACACGATGGCGTGAGCTGGCCAAAACAAAATGGCAGGCCAAGAACCATGATATGCTCTTGTTGATATTGCTTTTATGTTCTTCGTAAGAACTTTTGATGATGATGTTTGCTAACATAATATGTTTTTGCAGGCCTTGGCGAAGGCATGTTGATGAGGCTACCCTCACCTGGTGAGGAAGAGGTCCCGAAGGCCACCAAAGATAAGAAAAGGAAGAAAGAGGCCTTGGCGGGGTCCCCAAAATCAAAAAGGTCAAAGACTCGGAAGCCTAAGACTGATGCCACAGTCTTGTCTTTGACAGCCGCTGAGAGCCTGCGGGCCGAAGAGGAGAGCGATGATTTCTGCCCTTTGGTACAAAGGGCAAAGCAATGATTTCTGCCCTTTGGTACAAAGGGCAATGCAAAGCGCTGAGGCTTCGAGGGCTAGTGATCGGTCATCTGCTGAGCTAGAGGTGGCCAATGCGGATCCGCCGCTTGTAGAGGAGACCCTCGAGGAGGGGTTGGGCGCAGTCCCTGATACACTCATCGGACATGGCACAGTCCGTGTTGAGGAGCTAGGGGGGCTCGCTACTGGAGCTTTCCGAGGTCGGGAAGAAACCTTGATGGAGGCCGACATCGCTTGTGGACTTCATTTGGGCCCGTCATTCTCTCCAGGGGAGATACGGGATGCTTAAGTTAGGGGTGTTCCCGGTCTGGAAACTTCTCATGGAGAGGATGACATATTTAGAGACTACTTCGAGGGGGTAGACGAGGAGAATGATGTTGATGCCCCATTCACCCTCGAGGAAGCCGATAGGCTCCAAAAACAAGTGACATTCGAAAACAATATGCTTATTCTCTGATTTTTCTATTCTCGTTTTCTGATTTCCCTTCTCTGTGTTGCATGTAAAGAAGCTATATGACCAAGACTTCTCCAAGATGCAAGATGAGTTGACTCATCGTGGAGAGGATCTTGAGAAGCTTATGGCGGAGTCGGTCGAGCTGGAAGCTCTGTGCGCTCGAAGGGAGGAGGAACTAACCGACCTTCGGGCAAGCTTGGAGAGAGCACTTGAGGAGAGGGCCAATTTCTCCGAGCAGGTATGTTGGTACCCATATTCTTACCTTTTAGTTGTAACGATTGGTGCTAATTGGCTTACTTTCTACATCTCAGATTATGCAGAAGGATGATATCGTGGAGCGGCTTCGAGAGGAGGTTGCGGCCAAGGACGCCGAAGTCATGGAGCTGGCTCGGTTGAATGATGCCGCGACTTCAGGGAGGCTCTTCGGGGGAAGCTATCCTCGGCTCAAGACCTTCTTCGAGGTGCTCAAGAGGAGGCTGCTGCACTATCTGTGTCCAAGGCTGAGGCCAGTGAATATGTCTCCTCGTACAAGAGGGATACCGTTGCTACGAATGAACGAGCAAGGGAGATATCCGAGAAGGCTGAACTGAAGCTGGCTCAGGCAGTTGCCTATGCCCGTGCACAAGCCAAGAGGCAAGCCCTCGAGGAGGTGAGTGCCAAAGGTTTCGATCTCTCTGCCGAGATCGAAGAGGCCAGGGAGCTGGAGGAGGAATTGACAATGCCGAGTATATCGAACAAGGGCTCTGATTCCTTTGTAAAGAACACTTCATAAGTATATTTTTTGGAGATAGAACATCTTTTGTCATATCTTGCACAAACTTAGTCCCGTAACCTTTTCCCAACAATATGACTAATATGCTTCGATTCTTAGCTTCCTCGGAACTCGCACTTGCAATAGTAGACCCCCTCGAGATCAGACACATTCTTGAGGCTAGGTCGGCATGTGAGCTTTGATTCCTCGAACCCCTTATGACGATATCATTTATGTGACATGACCTTGAAGTGATCGAGGTGGCCCCACCGGCACACTTCCCGAATGATATGACGACTTGTCAGAAATTGAATGGTCTTCAAAGCAGTTGGTTGGCCACCTTTCGTTCTATGAATATTCTTGCTTCTCCTTCATTCTAACTCTTGCCCCTTTGCAAAAACTTCGGCTTTTCTTTCAACTTCTCATCCCTTTCCCATCTTTGTGAAGACTAGTTCCGTTCCTCCATGTTTATCTCTGCTTTGAGCAGCTATAGCTGCCGTGCCCGAATCTGTTCACCACGAGGAGGAAAATTCTTCCTCCGTCCCTAGCTTGGCCGGTGGTACACCATCGACGTATGGTGAGCTGACCTCGTACTACTTTGATCCGAAAAAGGACTTTGCAGTAGAGAAACCCTTCGATGCCCCGGGCCATCGAGAGCATGCCTCAAGGTTCGTCCGATGGATAGAAGAAAACCACCTCGAGGTCGTGAGGAGAGACTGCGACTAGGGGGAAAATGTGGTGCCGCAGATACACTCTCGAGAAGAGAACGTCATGACTTATGTAGAGGGATTCTTGTCCGTGTATACGTATCTATTTACATTAGGCCCCTTCAATCGACTTATGCTCGAATTCTGCAAAAGGTACCAAGTCACCCTGGAACAGATTCATCCGTCCATTTGGCGGATATTGCTGATGATGAGGTGTTTCATCGAAAAGGCTGAGCTCGAATTACCCTCAACCACGTCGTTAGGTTATACCGGCCTCAGCATTGTCAAGTCTTGATTGCATTATGACACCGGTCCACCAGGCCTTTCATTGCCAGTGATGACGAGGACCTAAACAGAGGATGGATGAGTGTTGGTCCCAAATGCACATGCAAGTATACGTGGTCTTAGCAAGTAATATAATGTTAAGTCGAATGTCGAACCCATAGGGACTTGCATAAACTACTTGCTGAATCACTCTGATTGTTATTTAATCAAGCCAAAATAAAATCCAGGAATGTAACTAATTTATACTACGAATCTATGGAATAACTAANTATTGTTATGTATTCAGTAGAGACAAATATTCCAGGGTTGTGATCTATTCACCACTCGTATTGCATTCTAATTAACTCTCCCTTTCATATAATTCACTCATGGTTGCTAATTAATCGATAAACGCTCTCATAGCCTTCTCCCGAAGCACTACTCGCCTATTCTCAATAGATTAACACCTATATTCCTATGAAATTAATCTACTAGAACGCACTAAGATTACGATGTTTAATTAAGTACGGTGACTAGGTATATTCCTATCTTAACCACAAATCCGCTCCCCTGAAGGGTTAAGATCGAGCTCTCTTCAATTCTTCTCTAATATATATACGGCTTTCCCAAGCATAACATAGATAGTATATAGAACCAAATTGATGGCCAGACAATTTAGCAATTAAACACAGAATTGAAGAAACAACCATATATTGAGTGAACTATATTCAAGGTTAAATTAATGTCGAATAACAATATTCATGGCTAAACCACAACCCTAGAACAATGGGTGTTTAACCACTCATGCTATAATCAAACAATTGCATAAGTGTTGCATAAATTGAAAATACTATAATAAGATGAAGAAAACTGAGAAATCCTTTGCTTCCTAATGATCTCGTGTGTATCTTCTCTCCAAAAATGTCATACCTCCATCAAAGTTGTGTTTTAGGATCTATTTATATATGTTGGGACAAACCCTAAACGTGTAGGATACTTCTAGTCAAACCGGGAAACACTTAGAACCTTCAAAACTCGGACTGGGCCGGATCAGGGACCAAGCTTTACAGGCCAAACGCCTGGCTAACGCCTGGCCATGGCTGGCGTTATGGGTCAAACGCCCCCCAAACGCCTGGGCTCATCGGGCTTTATAGCCTAAACGCCCGGCTAAAGCCTGGTATGACCAGGCTTTACAGCTCAAATGCCCGGCTAAAGCCAGGTTCATTCCTTTTTGACTCTTGAGCGTATGTTTGACGTTTATGCATCCATTTAGCTCGGCTTCCACCTCCAATTCACCTACACATGAAATAGACTCCATTATGCACATACGACGTGTATTTTTATCATTAAGGCACATAAAATGTAAGACACATAATGCTTTAAACCATAAATTATAGCCACACATCAACATCCCACACTTAGATTCTTTCTCGTTCTCGAGTAATGGGACAATCTACTACCCTTCAAAAAGTACAAGGTTCATTATCAAGGATATTTAACTATTCAATCACACACCTTACCCCTTAACTATGATCAATACCGGCAATCAAGTATGAACATACAAAATTTCACATTCATTCCCTTCTTTAAACATGCCCAAGTATAACAATTTAATCAATCATGCCAATAACCTAATTGCAACCATCCAACCTCAAGAGTCAACTTGCAGCCACTAAGCCCTCTCAATGCACGCACCTACCCCTCAAGAAAGTTACAACATTACCAATCGTTCATGAGATCACTTGCCCTCACCAACAACAAAAGAGTGAATATAACTAGTCCACACATTCAAATATGCTTTTGAATATAATTTAAGGACATCACACAAGTGAACAAATTCCCTCACTCTCACAAAGAATTCATATGCATCCCGTGGTCTTACCATAAGCTTTCCCTTAGTGTAGATCTCTACTAATTCAAGTTAGCCAAATCTAGGATCATTAGGACTTTTAAGGTTGTAATGTAGGCTAAAGGACGGGTATGATATATTTAGGAATAGTGACTAACCCTCCTAAGCACTTTAATACACTACCTTCACAACTCAACACATATTCTTCTCAACCAATCCCCTTTCCAAAATTCATATTCACATAGCCCTTTTTCAATAAAGAAGTTCTATATTTTCACTAGCACAAATTAATAAAAATTTAAAGGTGTGTATATTTTTGTACATACTTTTACTATCATTTTTTTTCTTTCCTTCCTACACACACTCCATATATGAAGATTCCATGGCTAGTGAATTTTGAATACAATTTTTTTAGTGCACTAACAGGCCTTTCCATGGCTCCACTCAAAAGTTAATACCCAATATCACACATTATTTCTTTTAGCTGGTAAGTGACTTAGGAGGAAAAGGTGCAAAAATCTCAATTTAAGAACAAAATAGGGGTACGGCTTGTATTGTGGGTACCAAAGAAAAGGTCTAAAGGCTTAAAGGGGCTAGCAATGGAAAATGTAATTCTTATGTGACAAGCACGTCCACGATCAAGAAAGAAAATGCCTACGTCATCTCCTAGACTAGCATAACCTACAATTTTGCTTCGATTAACACACGGGGCAAGTTCTAGACTACACATGATAGCACATAAAATCACTAAACCTCACTCACACATTGCACATGACTCAATCACAACGGTTTTATTCAACTCTCAAGTCAAGCAAGCACACAAAATTGAGAGAATTAAGCAATATTACACTATGTAGCATACAAGTCAAGCAACTGAGCTAAGGCATCACAAAATAGGCTATTTATTTTTACTCAGGCATCACATGTCAAACCAAATATAAGGGAAAGAAGAATGTATGTCATAACCTGATATGCCGGCATCAAATATGTCATAGTTTATTTCTAAGAGTAACTCAGTTCCTTCCTAACTACTCAAAAAACAAAAAAGAATTTAAAGTGCCCGATTCAAGTTACGCCCTTGGAAAAGAAGCGGTGCCCAAAGAAAAACAAAGGGATACTACCTAACTATCCTATAAAAAAAAAAAAAAAATCTTTTTGGCGTTTTTAAATCGGACTTTATCCCTCAAGAAAATTGTCCAACAGATCCATCGTTGAGAAAAGCCCGAGATTTTTAAAAAAAAAAATAAACATTAATTTTTATACAATTACGCTAGGAAAAGTAGTTTCCCCACCCCACACATATGTTATTCATAGTCCTCGATGCATAATTTCAAAGAAAACATTAAAACATGGGTGAGAAATACTCCCTGAGACCCCCTTGGGCCTAGCTCGGACATGATCCTCAATCTTTAGAGTCGGGATGACCCCACACTTAAGCTCAAACATGCCCCTCAACTTTAACTTTTGGGTACTCAGACTTCCCCTACTCTGCAAAATAAAAACAACACAAAACTGACACTAAAAAATAATGAAAAGATATACAGGCTGGGTTGCCTCCCAACTAGCGCCTTATTTATAGTTGTGGCACGACGCAGAATCTCGCCTCACTAATCAGCGAGCACGACCTTAGTATTCTCACGATTTATGGTACCACCCCAATCATGTTTCACTCTATGTCCATTCACTAAAAATTTTCTTTCACCATGTATAGCTCGTAACTCAAGTGCACCATATGGGGTGACTCTCACTATCCCAAACGGGCCTGACCATCTCGATTTCAGCTTTCCAGGAAACAGTCTCAGCCTAGAATTGAATAATAATACCTGTTGGCCTGGCTCAAAATGACGCGGCTTTATGTGTTTGTCATGCCATTTGGTCTTTTCTTTGTAAAGTTTGGCATTTTCGTATGAGTGCAACCTGAACTCATCCAATTCATCCAACTGCAGCAATCTTTTCTCACCCGCGGCTTCAAGGCTCATGTTTAGCTTCTTGATGGCCCAATATGCCTTATGTTAAAGTTCTACGGGCAAGTGACATGCCTTCCCATAGACCAGCTTGTACGGTGATGCCCCAATTGGTGTTTTTACGCTGTTCTGTATGCCCATAAGGCATCATCTAACTTAGCAGCCCAATCTTTCCTGTTCACACTCACCGTATTCTCTAATATTTGCTTAATTTCTCTGTTGGATACCTCTACTTGTCCACTTGTTTGAGGGTGATATGCTGTTGTAACTCGATGACGGACCCCATATTTAGCTAAAAGGTTATTCAACAACCGATTGCAAAA
>ML418783.1:0-19800 GCA_005239525.1 Nicotiana knightiana | reverse complement strand
TGTTGCAACTCGATGACGGACCCCATATTTAGCTAAAAGGTTATTCAACAACCGATTGCAAAAGTGGGTTCCTTCATCACTAATCAAGGCACGTGGAGTACCAAATCTGGAGAATATATTCTTCTTCACAAACGCAGCGACAACCATGGCATCATTCGTCGGCAATGCAATTGCCTCCACCCATTTCGACACGTAGTCAACTTCCAGAAAAAATTATTTATTTCCCCTGGATGATGGGAATGGACGCATAAAGTCTATCCCCCATACATCAAAAATCTCTACCTCCAAGATATTATTCAAAGGCATCTCGTGCTTCCTTGTTATCGTTCCTGTTCTCTTGCATTGGTCACACTTTTTAACAAATGCGTGGGCATCTTTGAATAGCGTTGGCAAAAAAAAACTAGATTGTAGCACTTTCGCCTCTATTCTATCGCCACCATGATGGCCCCCATATGGTGATGCATGACAATCATACAACACAAGTTCCACTTCTTTATCAGGAATACATTTCCTCATTAACTGATCACCACATTCTTTGTACAGGTAGGGCTCATCCCAGTAGTAAAACTTCACACGCGTAAGAACCTTTTTCTTGCTCCAGATTCTATTTCCTAAGGAAGTACCTCACTCACCAGATAATTCACATAATTAGCATACCACAGAGGAGGGTCTTGGGTTATAGCAAAAAGTTGCTCATCAGGAAAAACTTCTTTAATATCTCCACCCACCTCCACATGATCATGATTTTCCAGACTCAACAGATGGTCAGCTACCTGGTTANCCCAGCGCATTAATCTAGCTTTAGATTCTTTCTTTGTAAATAAATACCCGATTGCTGTGTGATCTGTGTGGACTATAACTTTTGTTCCCACCAAGTATGCCCAAAATTTTTCAAAGGCCCAAACCACAGCTAACAACTCCTTCTCAGTGGTGGTGTAATTTTGTTGTGCATCATCAAGGGTCTTACTCGCATAGTAAATGGAATAAAACACCTTGTCCTTCTTTTGGCCTAGCACTGCCCCAATTGCATGGTCACTTGCATCGCACATAAGTTCAAATGGTACTGACCAATCAGGTGCAACAATTATGGGGGCAGCTACCAATTTCTTTTTGAGCTCCTCAAATGCCTTCAGGCAGGGTGCATCAAAATTGAACTTGACATCTTTTTCCAGCAACCTGCACAAAGGAGTAGCAATTTTAGAAAAATCTTTAATAAAGCGCCTATAAAATCCTGCGTGTCCTAAGAAACTCCGGACGCCTTTTACTGAAATTGGTGGAGGTAGTTTCTCAACTGCCTCCACCTTTGCCTTATCAACTTCGATGCCACTTTTAGATACTCTATGACCCAAAACGATGCCTTCCTGCACCATGAAGTGACATTTCTCCCAATTTAACACCAGATTCGTTTCTTCACAACGGGCCAACACCATGCTCAAATTTTTCAAACAATCATCATAAGATGACCCAAAGACTGAGAAGTCATCCATGAACACCTCTACGAATTTTTCCACCATGTCAGTGAAAATAGCCATCATACATCTCTGGAAGGTGGCTGGTGCATTGCAAACACCAAATGGCATTCGCTTGAAGGCGAAGGTGCCATAAGGGCAAGTAAACATGGTCTTCTCTTGATCTTCTGGGCATATGACAATTTGATTGTAACCTGAATACCGATCCAGAAAGAAATAATATTTATGCCCTGCTAATATGTCCATCATTTGATCAATGAATGGGAGTGGAAAATGATCCTCGCGGGTTGCTTTGTTGAGCCTTCGATAATTAATGCAAGCTCTCCAACCCGTAACAGTGCGGGTAGGAATTAGCTCATTCTTCTCATTCTCAATCACGGTCATCCCTCCTTTTTTGGGTACACATTGAACCGGGCTCACCCAGTTGCTATTAGAAATAGGAAAAAGGATACCTGCATCCAGCAATTTTATGACTTCTTTCTTCACTACTTCTTTCATGATGGGATTCATCCTCCTTTGCTGCTCAACACTCGGGCGATGTCCATCTTCCAAAAGATTTTATGCATGAAAAATAATGGGTTAATTCCCTTAATATCTGCAATGGTCCACCCGATTGCCTTTTTGTGCTCACAAAGTACCCTAAGCACTTTATGTTCTTGTGTATTTGTCAGGCTGGATGAGATGATCACGGGCAATGTATCAGAGCTCCCCAAATAAGCATAGCGTAAATGTGCTGGAAGGGGTTTGAGTTCCAGCTTTGGAGCCTCTTCAATAGATGGCTTAGGAGGGGTTAGAGTAACAGGCTTGTTCAACTCTTCAAATTTTCCTAGCCCGTGGAGGTAACTGCAGGATACTTCAAGAACTTTCTCAATTTCTCCCCTTGTTTCATCCCCACAGTCTTCTTCATCCCCAACCAACACTCACTCAAGAGCGGCAACAGGACTCATGTAGGGAACCATTGATGCTGATTTTCTTTCCACTACAGTAATCATGGATAGCTCTTCATAGTGGACAGGTAACTTGAGTGCCTTATAAACATTAAACACCTCCACTCGATCACCAACTCGCATCGTCATTTTCCCTTCACACACATCAATGATAGCTCGGCCCGTAGCTAGGAAGGGACGCCCCAAAATAAATGGGACTTCCTGATCAGGCTCATAGTCCAAGATAATGAAATCAGCTGGGAATATGAAAGAGCCCACCTGAACCATCACATCTTCAATTACTCCCTCAGGATGAGCAAGGGAGTGATCAACCAATTGTAAAATCACTGTTGTTGGGCGTGGCTCACCTAACCCCAACTGATTGAACACAGATAGTGGCATCAAATTAATGCTTTCCCCAAGATCGTACAAAGCTCGCCCCACTGCATGCTTACCAATTGAGATTTGGGTAGTAAAACTACCCGTATATTTTAATTTCTAAGGTAGCTTGATTTAAATTCTTGAGCTAACTTCCTCGGTTAGCGCCACAGTTTCGAACTCAGTCAACCTTCGTTTATTGGACACAATGTCCTTGATGTATTTAGCATATTTGGAAACCTCCTGCAGAATGTCTACCAGTGGAATATTGATTTGTACATGCTTCAAGAGGTCAAGAAACTTTTACTATGCGGCATTATCTTTCACGTTTTGCAACCTTTGAGGGAATGAAGGGGGTGGCCTCGCAAAAAATGGCGGGGGTTGCTCAGCCACCGCCTCCTTTGTTGGCTTATCTGATTCTTTTGGGTTGTGTGATGTTGATTCAATAGTGGCTGGTTTCTCATTAAAAGTTACCTGCTTTCTCTTTTAGGATTGGACTTCTTACAATTTCCTCTCACTCCTCAATGATATAGCATTAACAGATGATTTAGGATTAGCTTCAGTGTCACTTGGAAGAGCCCCCGTTGGTCGGGTATTTTGAGAACTGGCCAGTTTCCCCACTTGACGTTCTAAATTTCTCATCGCTACAGTCTGGGCTTGGTGATCAGCCATTATTTTCTGATTAAATCAAGGTTGTCGTTCATCATTCTCTTCATAATCTCCTCAAGGCTTGCTGATGGTTCAGCCTGAAGTGGTTTGTACTACTGTTGAGGTGCTGGATGCATGTAGTGATTCTGAGTGCTTTGATTTCCACCCCAAAAGAAGTTTGGGTGGTTTCTCCAGTTGGGGTTATAGGTGTTTCCATATTGATATTCTTGTCCCTTATTCGCGTTACCCACAAAGAAGACATACTCTTGATTAACTGGGCATAAATCACTCGAATGACCTTCTCCACAGACTTCAAAAAAACCCTGAATCTGTTGCACTGGTTGGGCCTATTGCACTAGTTGAGATTGTTGCTTGTTAATGATCAGGTTCATCTAATTTACTTGGTTAGTCAATGTGGAAATCTGAGCTAACAATGCTGAGACCACATCTAGTTTAAGAACCCCTGGTGACTTTTAAACCACATTTCTCCCCATCTCACCTTGCCAGTCTGGATTGCTTTTGGAGAATTTATTCAGTAATGCAAATATTTCATCATAATTCTTCTCCAACACCTGACCTCCGGCTGCTGCATCTACCACAATTTTTGTTTGCGGATGGAGCCCTTCAATGAAAGTGTGAACTAACACCTCGTTTGTCTGATTGTGATGAGGGCAGTCTCTGAGTAGTCCCTTGAACCTTTCCCATGCTGAATATAAAGATTCACCCGTTTTCTATTTAAAGGATACTATCTCACTCCTGATCTTTGCAGTCTTTCCCGAAGGGAAGAACCTTGCCAGACATTTTCTCGCCAAATAGTTCCATGTTGTAATAGAATTAGCTGGTTCTGCCTTCAGGCATCGCTTTGCTTCGCCCAATAGAGAGAATGGGAAAAGCGTGAGCCTCACATAATCCGGCGTGACCCCGTTATTGATATAAGTATCACTAATCTCCAAGAAGTTCAGAATGTGCTGCTGTGGATCCTCGTGTGGAGGACCCATAAACTGCCCTTTTGCATGAAGTAGTTGGATCATGCTCTGTTTCAGCTCAAAGTGCCCAGTGATTTTGGGCTTTACGGTGCTGGAGGTAACATTAGCAATACTGGGCATTGCTACCTCCTGAACAACCATGTGTTTTTCCTCTGCCATGTTCATATGAAATTGGATGAGGTCCTAAATATTGTCTGTATCCCTTGCTTCCCTCAACCTCCTGTGAAATGTTCTCTTAGGTTCGGGGTCAAAGCCATGAAGTCTGTCCTGGCTTCTGACCCTACACATTCAATCGAAGTTCCTGAGATTAGAGCAAAAATCACGTGACGTTAGACTCAATAAAATAAAAAATTAAAGCAAAAACTAAAAAGTAGTCTATATTCAAGTCCCCGACAATGGCTCCAAAAACTTGTTGGTCCCAAACGCACACGCAAGTATACGTGGTCGTAGCAAGTAATATAATGTTAAATCGAATGTCGAACCCACAAGGACCTGCATAAACTACTTGCTGAATCACTCTGATTGTTATTTAATCAAGCCAAAATAAAATATAGGAATGTAACTAATTTATACTACGAATCTATGGAATAACTAATTATCAAGTACGAAAGTATTGTTTTGTATTCAGTAGAGGCAAATATTCCAGGGTTGTGATCAATTCACCACTCGTATTGCATTCTAATTAACTCTCTCCTTCATATAACTCACTCATGGTTGCTAATTAATTGATAAAATCTCTCATAGCCTTTTCCCGAAGCACTACTCGCCTATTCTCAATAGATTAACGCCTATATTCCTATGAAATTAATCTACTAGAACGCACTAAGATTATGATGTTTAATTAAGCACGGTGACTAGGTATATTCCTATCCTAACCACAAATCCGCTCCCCTGAAGGGTTAAGATCGCGCTCTCTTCAATTCTTCTCTAATCTATATACGGCTTTCCCAAGCATAACATAGATAGTATATAGAACCAAATTGCTCGCCAGACAATTAAGCAATTAAACATAGAATTGAAGAAACAACCATATATTGAGTGAACTATATTCAAGGTTAAATTAATGCCGAATAACAATATTCATGGCTAAACCACAACCCTAGAACAATGGGTGTTTAGCCACTCATGCTATAATCAAAAAATTGCATAAGTGTTGCATAAATTGAAAATACTAGAATAAGATGAAGAAAACTGAGAAATCCTTCGCTTCCTAATGATCTCGTGTGTATCTTCTCTCCAAAAATGGCTTACCTCCCTCAAAGTTGTGTTTTTGGGTCTATTTATATGTTTTGGGACAATCCCTAAACGTGTAGGATACTTTTAGTCAAACCCGAAAACACTTAGAACCTTCAAAACTCGGACTGGGACGGATCAGGGACCAAGCGTTACAGGCCAAACGCCTGGCTAACACTTGGCCAGGCTGGCGTTATGGGTCAAACGCCCCCCAAACGCCTGGTCTCACTAGGCTTTATAGCCCAAACGCGATGCTAAAGCCTGGTATGACCAGGATTTACAGCTCAAACGCCCGACTAAAGCCAGGTTCAACTCCTTTTTGACTCTTGAGCGTATTTTTGACGTTTATGCATCCATTTAGCTCAACTTCCACCTCCAATTCA
Organism: Nicotiana knightiana; assembly: GCA_005239525.1. Classification (NCBI taxonomy): domain Eukaryota; kingdom Viridiplantae; phylum Streptophyta; class Magnoliopsida; order Solanales; family Solanaceae; genus Nicotiana; species Nicotiana knightiana. Next base: position 13,777 of record ML418783.1, on the reverse strand, counting down.
CCTACATATGAAATAGACTCCATTATGCACATACGGCGTGTATTTTTATCATTAACGCACATAAAATGTAAGGCAGATGATGCTTTAAACCATGAATGTTAGCCACACATCAATGAGCCGGTTTTTTTGGGTGAGGACCGTCGATATCATTCCGGTGGAGTTCTTGCCTTTTCCCGAAAAATGGAACTTCAAACGCAAGCACCACGTCATGACTTAGTGTCTTTTGTTCTTATCAACTAATAAGAGTGTTTCTTTTTCTCTTTTTCAGCGGTCTCATGGGTGCTCGGGGAGGTCCCTGATCTTGCGGACTGGACTCAGAAGTTGGCAGCTTCCTCGACATATGACGAGCGCAAGTGGCGTGATCTCTCGAAGGGCAGATAGGAAGCAAAGCAACACGGTATGAGTCGTGTGGTATCCCTTTTGATGAACGTTTCCTTTTGTGTGTACTAACTCTGATGCCCTAGGGGTTGGTGGGTTTTCCGAAATTAGGCCGTTCCCTTTCGAGGAGAGGGAAGACCCGAGGGAGGACAATAATCGAAAAAGATCCTCTATAGATAAGGACATTCTCGATAAGGCGGGGTCTTCTCGGAGGCATGAAGGAGATGTCGCTGCTGAGGAGAGCTTTATATATGTTGGTCATTCTACGGATGTCGGCTCTCCTTGTGAGGAAGATTCACCATCTACGGCTCGAGCTGGGGGCTCTTCCGGGGTTGTCGATTCTGTCAGGCCGGAGACCTCTAATTTTGAAGAAGAGGTTCCTCGAGAGAGAAGAATAAAGAGTCCTCCACCATCATCTGCTTCTACCCTCGAAGGTACTTTGAGGGATGCTTGGGACAAGGGGCCGCGCAGACCAATTGAGGTTTTGAGTGGGCATACCCCAATTGAGAATGATTTAGCTGGGGCTGGGCTGGTAGATGCATGTTCAACTTTTAAGGAGGCCCACTGGCTCTGTTCCGTGGTGAGTTCTAATCGACCTTATTGGCTTTTTAGCTATGAATCTTCACTCTTTGAACTGAAGTTTCTCTTTTGCAGGTTTTTGACAAACTTAAGTCCGAGCTGCTTCGCTGTGAGGCCTGGTTGCAGGAAGCTTTGGATAAGAAAAAATCTCTCAAACTTCTTTGCAATGAGAAGACAAAAGAGTTGATACATCTTCGGGTGGAGATGCATCGAAGCCAGATTTGTGAAGGAAAACTCGAGTGTCAGGTAATCCCTACCCTGAAGGGGTACGTGCTTCCTTTCTCGCTTTTGGGAACTTAACGCTTCAGTGCTTCAGTTGTAGGAAAAAACGGAAGCGTTGGAGCTCCTTTTGGGCAAGGTCGGGCAAGTTAGGTCTGAATGCCAAGCGTTGAAAATGCAGGTAGGCATACATGTTACGGACCAAAGGAATGCTTTGGCCAAGGCTGCTGCCCTCGAGATACAACTTTGCAATGCCCGAGAAAATAGCTCAATTGAGTCAAGCAGGATTTCCAAGCTCGAGGCTGATCTTCTAAATATGAAGGCCAAGGTCGTGGACGCTCGGTCCAAAGCTGAGGTAGTTCGAGTGAAGGACGATAAGAAGGTGGCCGTTTGCTTGAAAGCTGCTTCCGATACACGGGTTGAGATGAGAGGGGCTTTCAACAGAGAGAGTAGGGGCAATGGGTATGCCCGATGCAAGTCTCGGAGGGAGACCCTCGACGAGATATATGCTAGGGGCTTTGACCTCTCGGAAGAGATAAAGCAGGTCGAGGCGGACGAGATCAACGCCAAGTTTTTCCTTTCTTCTTGAGCTGACGCTGATATTTCAAGGCCGCCATGGGAGCTGGTCCGAGGGGCCATTGAGGGAGCTGGTCCCGAGAGTAGACTAGATTTTCTGCTTTGCTGTTTGTCTAAAACTCATGTGGGAGTGTTGTAAATATGTATTTTTAATGCTCACACATATATGAAAGATTTTTGGTTTGATTTGCATGTTGATAGTTAGCCCGATGAATTGGACTTTGATGAAACCCTTGGGGTTATAAATTGGCCCTAAGGCTCTTTAAGCTGGCAACTCGGGCTCTTATGCTTTAGGTCGGTATGACCTTCTTTGTAGCTGGTGACTTGGGACCTTACGCTTTTTTGTCACTAAGGATCTTTAGTTAACCATATCGGGCTTAGTCTCCGAGTCGGGTTTCGACTCAAGCTCAATGACCATTAGGTTTTTAAATCTGCCCTGAGGCGCTTTGGGTCGGTATGACCTGTAGCTGGCGACTTGGGATCTTACGCGTAAGGTCGATACGACCTTTGACGTAGCGGGCGACTTGGGCTCTTACACTTTAGGTTGGTACAACCTTTAATGTAGCGGGCGACTTGGGCTCTTACGCTTTTTTGGTCGTGAGGCGCTTTAGTTAACCGTATCGGGCTTAGTCTCTGAGTCGGATTTCGACTCGAGCTCAACACCCCTCAGGTTTTTAAATTGGCCCTGAGGCGCATTGGGTCGGTATGACCTGTAGCTGGCGACTTAGGCACTTACCCATAAGGTCAATATGACTAGCTGGCGACTTGGGCTCTTACGCTTTAGGTTGGTACAATAATTAATGTAGTGGGCGACTTGGGGTCTTACACCGTTTTGGCCCTGATGCGCTTTAGTTAACCGTATCGGGCTTAGTCTCTGATTCGGGTTTCGACTCGAGCTCAACGGCCCTCAGGTTTTCAAATTGGCCCTGAGGCACTTTCTGTCGGTATGACCTATAGCTGGCGACTTGGGCTCTTACGCGTAAGGTCGATACGACTAGCTGGTGACTTGGGGTCTTACGGTTTACGTTGGTACAACCTTTAACCGGTTCTTTTCGATGTTTTTAGAAGTAATTGGAGGACTGTGATTTTATGGCAATAATCGGACGTCTCCGAGTTGCATTAGTTTGGCCGAAGCTTTATGACGATGGTCATTTTGTTTTGCCGTAGCCTTTTAGTCACCGAGTGAGATAGCCATGGCGTCTATATCGAGTGTATGCCTTTTGGGTCTTACAAGTTCGATATATATCCTTGACTTTGATATGGGGTTTATGCCCGTTTTAAGGTCTTACAAATTTGTACATGCCTTGCTTGAGGTCTTATAGTTTTGATGTTGCCTCATGGAGGGATTATGAGTTTGAAGCTGCCGACCCTAAGGTCTTATGTTTATGAGCCGACCATCGAGGTCAGTCCTTGAGTTAGAGTTGATATTGCCCCATGGAGGGCTTAAGCTGTTGATATTGCCTCGTGGAGGTATTAAGAGTTCAAATTTTACGGCCCTAAGGTCTTAAAGCTTCGAGTTAGATAGCTTGATGAGCCGACACTCGGGGGCAGTCCCTGAGTCAGAATTGATGTTGCCTCGAGGAGTGCTTAGGAGCTCAAAATTACCTGCCCTGAGGTCTTACGGCTTCGAATTTGATAACCTAATGAGCCGACTGTCGGGGGCAATCCCTGAGTCGGAATTGATGTTTCCTCGAGGAGGGATTATGAGCTTGAAGTTGCCGGCCCTGAGGTCTTATGGCTTCGAGATTTTGGCGACTCGGTGGAGGACTATCGAGGACAGTTCCTGAGTGCTTGATAAATTTTTGGCCCTGGGGCTGTCTCTTGTGAAAGTTGCAAACTTCTTCGATGTGCAAAATGTTTTGATGATAGAAGGTACTTCTCTGATTACTTGGTACAAGTATACATGCTTTTACCATCTAGGGTTCGATTATTCTATGCGGACACGGTCCATTCGATCGTTTGGTCCAATACATCATTCTCCTGTCGAGACCCTCTTTGGCATATTTCAGTGATATCTTGGGGGGATGCCTCTCAATATTCGAGCTTGATCGAAGAGAAACGTTGAATACTTGGTGAGTTCTCCTTCGGTAGCATATGGATGTTGCCTCGTTAAAAACCTCGCCGGTAAAACCCTTTCGGATAAAATCTGACGTGAGGGAAAAAGAGTGGAACGCATGCTTTAAAACCTAAGCCCTTCGAGCTGGGGGTGCTTCGACTACTTTCAACCGAACACCTGCCCACAGGTTAGCGTAAAGTGTGAAGGAAAAAGGGATAGGGTTGTACCTTAGCTGCGATGGCGCTCGAGCCTTGATATGCTTTGGTTATCAGTTCTGAGGATGAGGAACGGTCCTTTGTTTGTTACTACGAGGTTGTAGTTTGTGATTTTTACTTGGCCGTTTTCTTGTTTTTTGGCTCCTTCGATGTAGAAGTTGTCGGTGCCACATCATGCATTGCAAACATATCTTTTGCTACATGCTACTCTCCCTATACTATTTTTACTCCATCCTTCGTAGGGTACTTCATTATTTGGTGAAGGATCGACAACACCGCTCTCATACTGTGGATCCATGGCCTTCCAAGCAATGCGTTGTACCTCATTTCACCTTCGATGACTTAAAACTTGGTATCTTGAATTGTGCCGGTCACGTTGACTGGGAGGGTGATTTCTCTATTCGTTGTTTCACTTTCCATGTTGAACCCATTGAGGACTCGTGAGGCAGGTATGATCTGGTCGAGCAACCCGAGTTGCTCTACCACCCTCGACCGAATTATATTGGCCGAGCTACCTGGATCCACGAGCACATGTTTAATTTGAAATTTATTGAAAAGAAAAGAAATTACCAGTGCGTCATTGTGAGGTTGAGATAAGGTCTCGATGTCCTTTTCGCTGAATTAAATGGCATCTTCAGGTATGTAGCTCCGAGTTTGCTTTTCCCTAGTGATGGATACTTTCGTTTGCTTAACAATGGGTCCCTGAGTAACGCCGGCTCCACCAATAATCATGCGGATGACGTGTCGTGGTTCTTCTTATTCATTTTTCTTGTTTGCCTCTCTTTCCTGAAATTGATTTTTATCTCGGTCGCTGAGGAATTCTCGAAGGTACCTTTTGCTGATCATTCGGGCTATCTCTTCTTAAAGCTGTCTTCAATCTTCTGTCCTATGACCGTGTGTATCGTGATATTCGCATATCAAGTTGGGGTTTCTTTGTGAAGGATTTGATAGCACGAGTCTCGGCCATCTGGTGTCCCCGATCTTGCAAATGGCCAAAACGATGTCTGAAACATCAATGTTGAAGTTGTACTCAGATAGCCGGGGTGCCTCTACCGGCACTGCATGCCCGTTGAAACCCACTTTGCTCACGAGTCCCCGAGGATTCTGTCCTCAGTCCATCCTTTGGTCACTTTGAGGTACGTTTCGTCTCGGGATATTTCTCCAATTTTATACGTACAATTGATACCTTTCTTTGTTTGGCCTTGGCTCTCTTTTTGGAAGCCTCGATTCCTTTGCTAAGACTCTGCTAGGATACATCGAGCCTGAGAGGGCTTCCAATTGGTCGTCCTCGACCCTGATCTTCGACTGGTACCTGTTGTGTCCATCCGCCCAAACTATGGCGGGGTACTCGATTAAATTCTGCTTCAGCTGTTTCGAAGCTATTGAGCTTCGCTCATTCAAGCCATGAGTTAAGGCTTGCACCGCCCAATTGTCGGAGACTTGTGGTAATTCCATTCGTTCCAATTGAAAGCGGGACACGAACTCCCTTAACATCTCATTCTCCCTTTGATTGATTTTGAAAACATCAGATTTTCTTGTAGCGACCTTGATGGCACCAGCATTTGCTTTCACAAAGGAGTCTGCCATCATGGCAAATGAATCTATCGAGTTCAGAGGCAGGTTATGATACCACATCATGTCCCCTTTTGGATAGTGTTTCTCTGTATACGGTTAAAATCGGAGAGCCCAATTTTACGGTCATTTCGATGCTTAGAAGGCTCGAACGCCCAAGCTCTGGTATCAATACATATCGAAGGTTCTCAACCTCGAGGTAATACATATCGAAGGTCCTCAACCTTAAGGCAATATGTATCGAAGGTCCTCGACCTCGAGGCCGTGCATATCAAAGGCCAACATGGAAAGACGGGAAATTCCCAAGGGGCACGTGGTTAAAGTTGGCAAAGTACACAAGATAGTACAAGCCCGTACCATGGCGTTAAATGGCTGTACCAGCCATATCTCTTTACATTAATGACGCATGTACTATGTTGGGATTCCCCCTCATATATAAAGGGGACCCTTTCCACTTTGTAAAGGACATGATTCAATATAAGAACAAGAACATCCTCTGCTCTCTAATAAAAACATTCTCTCCAATTGCTTTATTAATTTACTGTTTCTCATTTATTGTGTTCTTGAATTATTCCCCATCTATTACTTGTTATTGATCATAAATAGGCCATTATTAAGGCCTCTAGCACTGTTTCATTGTTATCGATAGCCCCTAGTCAAGATTCTCAAGCTCGACCTCGAGGCCTACCCGACCACCCTCGAGACTGGCCTCTTCGATACATGGTTTGCGTAATCTAGTTCTTTTCTCTCTTATTTCATTTTTTTCGCTTCATACTCAACGTCTACTTCCTAAACAACCAGTATTAAAATAGATCACATATTTTTAGAACCACATAATCAAGTATAATTGTAATTACCATTTTCAACGTAAACATTCTCCAAATTTTTTCAATAGAACAGATTCAATCTCTTCGTCTCTCAAGTCGTTCCCTTTCACAACACAAGTGCAGGCAGTGATGTGCTCATTGGGGTCCGAAATTCTGCTGTACTTCGGGAGATCGGGCATTCTGAATTTCTTCGGGATAGGCATCAGAGCTGCACTTGACAGAAATGGCTTTTGCACGAACTTTTCCGAATCGACACCCTTCAGAATCGGGGGTGCGCCTGGGATCTGATCGACGCTCCAGTTGTAGGTCTCCATTTTTTTGTCGTTAGCCTCTATCTTCTTTTCGCCTAATTAAATCTTTTCTGCGAGGTCTTCAAGCATCTTTATAATTGCGAGATCAGCTGCTGACCCATTATTGCTCGATATTTCCGGTGCCTATTCGACTCAAGGAGCCATTTATGGTGGTGCTGTGCTCGGGGTTCTCTGATGGCTTTGTAGCTGAGCAATAGCCACTTGTTGTGCCTGCAACATTTCAAAAATGAAATGAAGGCTAACTTCCCTTTCCCTTTGAGCAGGGATTCCCTGTGCTTCACACTGGTCTCCTTCATGAATGCTTCCGTTTGTATGAGAGCTCACATCGACATGTTAAGCGTTGCGCGAGCCTTCATCGACAGGAATTTGCACTAGTTCCCCTTCAGGGTTTTGTGGTGGCACACCGGCACCTGAGGCAGCTGCACCATTCTCTCTATGGTCCTCATGACCGTTGTTTTCATGTGCATTTACTGAGTTAGACATTTTCTGACCTGAAAGTGAAGATTCTTGGGCAAGAAAAAGTGTGAAGAATAACTTGTATTTTTATAAAACAATCACTATTATTTTTAGCCCCACGATAGGTGCCAAACTGTTTACCTTGAAAATGGTAATTACAATTATACTTGATTATGTGGTTCTAAAAATACTTGATCTATTTTAATACCGATTGTTTAGGTAGTGGATGCTGAGTATAAAGCGAGGAAAAATGAAATAAGAGCGAAAGGAACTAGATTACGCAAACCAGGTGTCAAAGAGGCCAGTCTCGAGGGTGGTCGGGTAGGCCTCGAGGTCGAGCTTGAGAAGCTTGAGTAGGGGCTATCGATAACAATGAAAAAGTGTTGGAGGCCTTAATTTATGAGCAATAACAAGTAATAAATGAAGAATCAAGAACACAATAAATGAAAAGCAATAAATTAATGAAGCAATTGTAGAGAATGTTTTTGTTAGATAGCAGATGATGTTCTTATTCTTGTATTGAATATCATATGTTACAAAGTGACAGGGGTCCCCTTTATATATGAGGGGGAATCCCAACATATTACATGTGTAATTAATACAAAGAGATATGGCTGGTACAACCATTTATTGCCATGGTACGAGCTTGTACTATTTTGTATATTTTTTCAGCTTTAACCACGTGCCCCTACGGATTTCCCGCCTTTTCATGTCGACCTTCGATTCATACTTCCTCAAGGTCGAGGAACTTCAATACGCCCCTCGATGCTGAACCTCGAGCCTTCGAGCCTTCGAGCCTTCTAAGTGTCGAAATGAACATAAAATTGGGCTCTCCGATTTTAGGCGTATACAAACCTTCAACTTCCATGACGCATATGCAATCACCCTGCCATCCTTCACCAAATACTGCACCGAGCCCAACATGGGATGCATCACAATATACCGTATAAGATCCTGAACCTATGGGAAACACCAACACTGACGCTGTAGACAAAGCACTCTTAAGCTTCTGAAAGCTCGCCTCACACTTGTCTGACCATCTGAATGGGGCACCCTTCTAAGCCAACCTGAACGGGGCACCCTTACACAAACCGACAGTAACAGCCCGCCAAACCCAAGAAACTTCGGATCTCCGTGGCTGAAGTTGGTCTAGGCCAGTTCTGAACTGCCTCAATCTTCTTAGGGTCTTATTGAATGACCTATGCTGATACAACGTGCCCCAAGAAAGTGACTGAGTCCAAACAAAACTCACACTTTAAAACTTGCCATATAACTAGTTGTCTCTCAGAGTCCGAAGTAGAATCTGAATATGCTGCTCGCGCTCCTCTCCACTGCAGGAGTAGGTCAGGATATCAATAAACACAATCACAAAGGAGTCCAAATAAGGCTTGAACACTCGGTTCATTAGATCCATAAATGTTGTTGGGGGCATTTGTCAACCCAAAAGATATCACTAGAAAATCATAATGCGCATACCGATTCCGAAAAGCTATCTCAGGGATATCAGATGCTCTAATCCTCAACTAATGGTAGCCAGACCTCAAATCAATCTTAGAAAACACCTTGGCCCCCCTCGAGCTGATCAAATAAGTCATAAATTCTCGGCAATGGATACTTGTTCTTGATGGTGACTTTGTTCAATTGCCGACAATCTATGCATACCTCATCGATCCATCATTTTTCTCAATGAACAACACATGCGCACCTAGGGCGAGACTAGGTCTAATGAAGCCTTTATCAAGAAAATCCTGCAATTCTTCTTCTACTCTTTCAACTTTAGCGGGGCCATACGGTATGGCGGAGTTGAGTGCCTGGAGCCAAATCAATACAGAAATTAATGTCCCTGTCGGGTGGCATCCCCAACAGGTCTGCAGGGAACACTTATGGAAACTCACAGACAATTGGTACTAAATCCATGGAAGTAACTTCCGCACTAGAATCGCGGATATAAGTCAAATAAGCTACACAACCCTTCTCGACCATATACGAAACCTTCCTATAAGAGATAACCCTGTTGGTATAATGGGCAGGAGTCCCTCTCCACTCTAATCAAGGCAATCCCGGCAAGGCCAAGGTCACTGTCTTGGCATGACAATCCAATATAGCGTGATAAGGTGACATCCAATCCATACCCAAGATAACATAAAAATCAACGATATCGAGAAGTAGAAGATCTACAGTAGTCTCAAGACTCCCGATGGAAACCTGACAAAAATGATAAACGCGGTTTACAACAATAACATCTCCCACAGGTGTGGACACACACACATGAGCACTGAAAGAATCATGAGGCATAACCAAATATGAAGCAAAATAGGATGATACATAGGAGTAAGTAGAACCCGGATCAAATAGAACTGAAGCATGTCTATTTAAAACTTAAATAGTACCTGTGGTAATGACGTTAGATTACTCAGCCTCAGGCCTGGCTGGAAAATCATAGCATCGGGGCTGGGCCCCACCACTCAGAACTATATCTTTAGCACGACCCCTATCTAGCTGGCCTCCACCTCTAGCATTCTAACCTCCACCTCTAATGGCCTGACCACTACCTCTGGATACCTGACCCCTACCTCTAGCTGGCTGAGCAAGCGGTGAGGCACCAGGTGCCGGGGCCATGGCATGAGAACCCTGATGCTATGAACTGCTCGATGCACCAGGGCAGAATCAAGCAATGTGCCTCAGATCACCACAAGTATAACAGGACCTCGGCTGCTGTGAATGCTGACCCTGAAATTGACCCTTTCGACCTGAGTAACCACCCTGAAAATTTTGGAGCGAAGGTGCACTAATAGGAGCTAGTGGTGCACTATAGGCTAGATGGTTCGAATAAGGCATACGAGGGCCATGTCTACCCGAAGCACCGTGGGATGACTGAAGTGCTGAATGAAACAGCCTGGGAGGATGGCCTCTACCAAAAGTTCCCCTGCCTCCAGATGAGGCAGCGTTAAACCCACCGGAATGTTGAGACCTCTTGTAAGACCCTTGACCTCCATGTGCAAGAACCATCCCAACTCGCCTGGCGACATTGGAAGCGGCCTGAAACGAAATCTCACTCCCGATCTCCTTAGCCATCTGCAACTTGATAGGATAAGAAAGTCCCTCAATAAACCTCTTTACCCTCTCTCTCGGTAGAAATTAGAAGAATAGCATGACGTGCCAAATCCACAAAACGGGTCCCATACTGAGTGATAGACATACTGCCCTACTAGAGATGCTCGAACTGCCGACGATACTCCTATCTCTATATGACAGGAAGGAACTTCTCAAAAAATATCTAAGAGAACTGATCCCAAGTTAGAGCAGGCGACCCAGCTGGTATGGTCAATACAAAATCCTTCCACCATCTCTTGGAGGATCTCATCATCTGAAACAGAGCAAAATCGATGCCATTGATCTCAACTATCCCCATGTTCCACAGAACCTTATGGTAGTGGTCAAGATAATCTTGTGGGTCCTCAGAAGGTGCACCACTAAAGTGAACTGGAAAGAGCTTAGTGATCTTGTCCAATATCAATAATCCCTCAGAAGACATAGCTGGTCCGTCACCAGCCTGTGCCGCAACAACTAGATGAACTACTCCGACTGGCTAAGCTGCTAGAGTCTGATATTAGGGATCAATCTGCTCCGGAGTATGAGTAGCAGGAGTCTGTGCTCCTTCTCCAGCTTGGAAGACGGCTGGTGCCATGAGAAATGTGCCAGTCTGGGCCACACTCTCCATAAGGCCCACCAAACGGACCAAAGCATCCCGAAGCACTAGGGTGGCGATAAACCCGTCCAGGACCTTAGCTGGTCTGACAGGAACAGTCTGAGCTAGAACCTCCTCTCATACTCTACCTGAGGCTCCACTGCTGGTGCTGATTCTCGAGCTCTAGGCTGAACTCTACCCTTGCCCCGGCCTCTGGCACGACCTCGGCCTCGACCACTACCCCTCGTAGGAGCTGCCACTGGGAGCTCTAGCTGCTACTCAACTAAAGATGTTGTACGTGTTATTGCCATCTGTGAGAGAATAAGAGTAGAAAAGTTCAATTAGCAATGAGACAACAACATCGCACGACACAGAAAAATAGAAGTGAAATATGTTCCTAAACTTCACAGGCCCTAGAAGATAAATACAGATGTCTCCATACCGATCCTCCAGACTATACTAAGCCTGCTCATGAATTGTGAGACCTAGGCAACCTAGTGCTCTGATACCAACTTGTCATGACATGGAATTCCACCTTCGGGGCCGTGATGGCGCCTATCATTTCACTTGCTAGGGAAGCCAACGTTAGAGGACTCTTTAAGCCAACTTTAGTCAATTTCAATAACAGAATCAATTAAGCTAAATAGAAGCTAAAACTGAATTGCAGAATAACATAAAACCCATAATATCGGATACATTTCGGATCTAGAGTCACAAGTCACGAGCTTCTAATATTTACTACAAAGAGAGTCTGAAAGAAAATATAACTGTTCTGAATGAAAAGGAATAGTAAAATTAAGAAACTAGGAAGGGACTCCAAGGTCTTCGAACGCCAGCAGATCTACCTTGGGACTCCGACAAGCAAGTCCAGCTGCTTACCTCATGATCAGCTAGGGCCGGTACCAAAATCTGCATAAGAAGTGCAGCGTGTATTATGATTACACTCGACCCCATGTACTCGTAAGTGTCAAGCCTAACCTCGACGATGTAATGGCAAATCTATGACAAGACACCCAAATAATAAGCATGTGAAGATAACTGTATATGTACAAGATAACAACAAGTAACAACTAAACATGTACTGTTGGGAGGGGGACATGCTAAATAGGATACAAGATATACGCGATACAACGGAAATTATAACCGAAACAGTCAATATGCCTTTAACTAGTGGAAACAAGTAAGCACAATAAAGAAAATTGCACGGCATCACCCTTCGTTCTTTTTCTCTCAACCTCAATGAAACAATCGTACTGCACGACATTACCTTTTGTACATTTACTCTCAACCTCACAATATAAATCAATAGATACGGCAAGACATCACCCTTCGTGTTTTAACTCTCATAACATGACACATCATCACCCTTCATGCATTAACACTCATAATATAGCGCGACATCACCCTTCATGCTTTCACTCTCAAGCTCACAATGAAACAATGGTATTGCACGACTTCAACTTTCGTGCTTTAACACTCTCCCGTACCACATAAAAATGCACAAGTAAGAACACGGAGATAGAATCAACAAGAACAAGCCTTACTTCAACAATGGTTCCACAATACCAATCTCTACTTTAGAATCGATACTCAATTATACCAAAATCCCGTAAACATGGTAAGAATGATCAATTTAGTAAATAACTAGTCTAAGCATGGATAACAAAATTAAAGTAGGTAATAAATTACAAGGAACAAGTCCCACCCGCATCCTTTAACCCGACAACAATGCATAAGTATCCTCCCCTCACATATATGTTGTACCCTGATCACGCTCAACTATGTCTAATAAAAGACTAAACGGGCGTTGCAAATATAATCTGGGGCATTATGCCCAGAGTCGATCCCACAGGGAATTTACGTATCAATCAAGTCTTTAGAATACACAACTTTTACTCCATCAATTCTCTCAAGACTTTTAATATAAATTGGTGGTGTTTTACTAATTCTACTGACAGTAATACTAACTAGCAATTACTAACAATGTGTTTTAAATAATGATGATAAAGGTCTAATTCCCCCGTTGGTGAACTTACTTCTCGGATACTTCGTATAGTTTGATTAGTTGTCTCTCTCAATCATGAACACTTTATCTACCATAAATCTCTCTTAAGTAATTATGATAATTTACTAGATGCACTCTCTCAAGTTACGCTAGCTAGATTGCATTACAGTTCACTTTAGATTGCACCCGAGGTATCGTTATCTCTAATCCAACCTCTAAACCCTTGGTTATGACTTTCGTCTATACTCCGGGAGTGATGTTGTTCAAACAACTACCTAAATATGCACTCTCTCTCAAGTAGATACATAATAAATAGGAACAGCTAATTGAGGGCCCTTTCAATCAACTACAACAAGAACGTAATTGAACAAATAGAGATTAATCAACCAAACTATATTAATATCACAATAAATTCATCCCCAACGGGTTCTACCAAAACCCTAGATTAAAGAAGATAGCTAGACATGTTCATAAGAATCAAACCCAAAATAAATTGCATAATTGAACTACAAAGTAATGAATAAAAGATGTAAAAATCAATGTTTTGCCACTTGAATGGTTTCCTCTCTTCGAATCCTTTGAATTCCCCCTCAAGTTGTGTTTTAGGGGTCTATTTATATTTTAGGACAAACCCTAAACGTGTAGGATACTTCTATTCCAACCGGGAGACACTTAAGCTCTTCAAAAACTCGTATTTAGCCGGAACAGGGGCCTGGCGTTTGGGCCCTGGCACCTGGCTAACGCTAGGCTAAGACTGGCGTTTCAGCTCTAACGCCTGGCTAAAGCCAGGCAGGGTCAGGCGTTTCAGCTCTAACACCTGGCTAACGCCAGGCAGGGTCAGGCGTTTGGGCTCTGGCGCCCGGCTGTAGCCCGGTGCACTCCTCCTCGCCTCTTG
>ML418782.1:0-12526 GCA_005239525.1 Nicotiana knightiana | reverse complement strand
GACATAGCTGCTTTAAAAGTTTGAGGTTCATTTTCAAGCAAGAATGTCACAAAATCTGGTCCAAAGGAAGTAGATGTTCTTTGACGTTTGCTACGCCTTGGATCTTCTACACTTGGAGTATTTCCTTTGGTTCTTCCCGAGGTCGTTTAGGTCTTTCACTAACGACTCGCATTCAGTTTTATACGGATAAATGCTTTTAAATAATTCAGCATTATCTGATTCCATTACCGTATTAACATGAATCTTGGGATTATCGAATTTATGGACCAAAAACTGACATGCTTTACTGTTTGTAGCATATCCAATGAAAACAATCTACTATTTTTGGTATGATTTTAACCCTTTTAGGTAAAGGAACTTGTACCTTTGCTAAACACCCCCACACTTTGAAATATTTCAAGTTAGGTTTTCTTCCTTTCCATTTTTCATATGGAATAGATTGCGTTTTGATATGGGGTACTCTGTTGAGTATTCGGTTAGCTGTAAGGATAGCTTCCCCCCACAAACTCTGCTGTAATCCGGAACTTATTAATAAAGAATTCATCATTTCCTTTAATGTTCGATTTTTTCTTCCCGCAATTCCATTGGATTGAGGTGTGTAAGGTGCAGTAGTTTGATGGATAATTCCATATTCCGAACATATTTCTGCAAACGGAGATTCATATTCTCCACCTCTATCACTTCTAATCATTTTGATCTTCTTATTCAATTGATTCTCCACTTCATTCTTGTATTGCTTAAATGCTTCAATTGCTTCATCCTTACTATTAATCAAATAAACATAGCAATATCGAGTGCAGTCATCAATAATAGTAATAAAATACTTTTTCCCACCTCGAGATGGTGTCGACTTCATATCGCAAATGCCAGTATGAATTAAGTCTAAAGGATTTGAATTCCTTTCAACAGACTTATAAGGATGTTTTACAAACTTAGATTCAACACAATTTGACATTTCGATTTATTACACTCGAATTTAGGCAATAATTCTAAATTAATTAACTTCCGCAAGGTTTTATAATTGACATGTCCTAAACGAATATGCCATAAATCATTTGACTCCAACAAATAAGAAGAAGCTGAAATTTTATTCAAACGATCAACAACCATTACATTGAGTTTGAAAAGGCCCTCCGTGAGGTAGCCTTTTCCAACATACATTTCATTCTTCCTCACAACAACTTTATCAGAAACAAATGCACATTTGAATCCATTCTTCACAAGTAAAGAAGTAGAAACTAAATTCTTCCTAATAGTAGGAACATGAAGAATATTGTTGAGCGTTAACACCTTGCCGGAAGCCATCTTTAAGAATATCTTTCCATAACATTCAATCTTGGTTGTTGAATTATTTCCCATGGAAATCTCTTCTTCGGGACCAGCAGTAGAGTAAGTCGCAAATGCTTCTTTGACAGCACAAACATGTCGAGTGGCTCCGGAGTCAATCCACCACTTCTTCAAATTTCCAACTAAGTTGAATTCCGAAAGCATTTCACAAAGATCATCAATGTCATCCTTCTTCTCCACTATGTTGGCCTGTCCCTTCTTCTTATCCTTTTTCGGGAGACAACAATCAGGGGCTTTGTGACCAACTCTTCCGCAGTTGGGGCAGTTTCCCTTGAATTTATTTTTGTTCTACTCCTTAGTCTGTCCAGAAGATCTCTTCCTCTTCTTACTTTTTGGAGCAGTCTCCTCAACGATATTAGCTCCCATGATCGTTGAATTTCCACGAGACTTCTTCTCGACTGTTTTGTTGTCTTCCTCAATCTTAAGATGAATCACAAGATCTTCCAACTTCATTTCTTTGCGCTTGTGCTTAAGATAGTTCTTGAAATCTCTCCACGAAGGAGGCAATTTTTCAATCATTGCAGCCACTTGAAATGCTTCATTCACGACCATACCTTCAGCAATAAGGTCATGAAAAATAAGTTGAAGTTCCTGAACTTGGGTTCCCACAGTTTTGTTGTCTATCATTTTATAGTCTAGAAACTTGGCAACCACAAATTTCTTCAAGCATGCATTTTCCCTCTTGTACTTTTTCTCAAGTGCGTCCCATAATTCTTTCGAAGTATTCATCGCAATGTACGCATTGTACAAGTCATCCTCTAAAGCGCTTAGGATATAGCCTTTGCAAAGAAAATCTGCTTGCTTCCATGCTTCAACAATCATGAACTTCTCGTTGTTCGGCATGTCCGCAGCAGGCACGGGAGGTTCTTCACTAGTGAATTTATGCATACCAAGTATGGTAAGTCAGAAGAACACCCTTTTCTTCCATCCTTTGAAGTTGGCTCCAGAAAACTTTCCCGATTTTTCTGTCGGTGCAACAACAGTCCGTCTTGACGAGGCTATCGTCGTTGCCGCAACAATCGCAGAAGAATTTCCGTTATCAATTGTCATTTCTCACTGTCAACAACAGAAGAGTTCAATCAATGGAAAAACCAGAACAGTAAACAATAGTGTAATTAACAATAAACAGTATGTATAATAAATAAAAATCGAAGTTTTTATATATTGTTTCACAAAAAACGATGAAGTTTTTATGTTCTTCAAATCGTTTTCTGAATTTCAAAACTCTGATGAAGTTTTTATATCTTCAAATCAGAATAATAAAATTCAGAAGGAGTAGAAAACCACACAGGTTTTAATTTCCACAAACAGAATACAGAATATAATAAAAATAATAATATCCTTAAGATTGTTATTAATCTGTATTGCTGCAAAATAAATAAAACAGTAAACTTTCTGAAAATACAGAAACAGAAAAGTTAGTAGAACTAGAACGTCAATTCTCTTCTGAAAATAGTATAAGAATAAACTAAGCCCACTGAATACACAGTGTATCCTTAAGGAAATTATTCCCCTCAAGTACCCGAGGTTTTGGAATATATCCTCCCAGGATAGAACGATTTAACTCACCAGTGTACCGGTACCAAAAACTATGGTGATAGCGAACCACTCGATGGTCGTAAAACACACTGGAATATTTTGTGCAGAAGAAGAAGAAGAAGATCAGAAAATTTAGTAAGTAAAAATTTTGGGATTCAAGGCATATTTATAGCCAATTTCGTACTGTTTCTGAAAAGGTTTTGCAACCTTTCAGAACAGCCATAGCTGTTGGAACATGTGTGAATATTGCGGGAAAATTAAAAACGGATTTAAAATAATCCGGGAAAGAAAAACGGACCGGACCGGACCTTTCTCCAAAAAGATTAATCAATCAATCTTTGACCGAAGCCGAAGCCGAGCGAGCGAGCGCCGACAACGGCGCGAGGCTTGCCTTCTTCTCAACTCTTTAAGAGCTAGAAGAAGAGCTTCTCTATATATACACATAGATTTTCTTTCTTTCTTCCAATGAGGGACAAAGTGAACTAATTCAAATTTTCACTTCCCTCCATTTCTTTTCCCACCATTTTTAATTCACTCTCTTTAAGCTACACCAAGCTTAAAATTAAGCTACACTAAGCTTAAAGACCAACAGTCAGTGCTATGTTTACACTATTCTTCCGTTTTTCATAGTGCCAGGCATTACTGGTCATTATTTCTGCCTTTTATTTATTCACTGGTTCTTGTGTTGTTGTTATTATTTTCGTGATGGTACTGATATATTTTCTCTTTTTGTCTTTTCATCTTCTTAAGCCGAGGGTCTTTCGGAAACAGCCTCTCAACTCCATCGGGTTAGAGGTAAGATCTGCATACACATTATCTTATCTTCCAATTGCCCATGTATTAACTAGTACTGTGGCCTTAGAAGGTATTGTATATCCATCAATACATGTTTGTTCCCTACATTCCCTATGCACTATACTTGGAGCGTGTAGCCTTAATGTCTCTTTAACCACTAACATTAGGTATGGCAAATTATCAAGATCTTCTTCATCAAAACTCGATTTCCCTTTGAAGGCTTGTCTCACTTCACTTTGTGCCTTGGTCATGACGTTTGGATTCTTCATCAGTTCTGACAATGCCCAAATAATAGCTGTAGATGAAGTTTCAGTTCCAGCAGTAAACATGTCCTACATCAACAAATAATAAATAACAACATCAGAACAATGCAATGAGAAGAGTTGCACCTAAACATCTCTATTTAGCTACATAAATTTGAATGATGATTATATATGGTCACCCCACTTCCCATAAAAGAGCATTTCATAATTAAATAATCAGAGAGGACAAGTGAATAGTTTTGTTATATTGTTACACATATGCTTTAGAGACACCAATTAGAATCCTTGTTGGGAAAGTGGCATCAATAAAAGAAGGTGGAACTGTAAGTTTATGTAAAATGCGATGAAATATTTGTTCAAAGAGGAATATAATGTCCATGTCTATTTTGATGGCTTGCATCCAACTGAAGTTGTGAACGTTATGCTTAGTAATAGTTGACGATGCAATGCGTGACGCTCAGGCAGGCGTGTTCTATGTCTAATGATTCAAAATGTAACTTGCATTTAAAGAGTCGATATATGGTAATAGCGCTTTTGATTCTAATTTCAAACCTGAAATTTAGCCTACAATTAGAAACCGCTCTCTCAAGTTTAAGACATTGCCCTTTGTCATTTCTAATTTAATTTTATAGATAGAATTACGAGTGTAGATAAGGTATTATGCTTGTATTATCTCGGTTGCTTTTATTTCTACTTATGTTCAATTGGTGTTTATCTCAATTACGCAAGAAGAATTGGAGATGCATATTAGATAATAGATAATTGATTACGACAAAATGGTTTTTTGTTTTGGTAGATTACTAAAAAAATTGTTATTTTAAAGGAAATATCTAAAAATAATTAATTAGCAATTACTAAATAAATTTTTCAAATCTCCTAAACTATGTTTCACACTTGTCCTTTAAAATAAATTGTTGTTATTGAGGATTTATGCATTAATATTCTATATATTTCAACTTTCAAGTAAAAGTAAAGAGGACTGTTAATGAGCTTTTAGATATAAAAATAAAATTAAAAAAATATTTCTTACTTCTATTGTTATACATCACAACTGATAAGTAAAAACAAAGTATTTACAATATTAAACAAAAAGAGTACGTTAATTAGCGATTTGTAATAAAATAGGTAATTATCTCAAGAGTAAGAATAACCATTGAACTTTGAGTTAAGAATATTTTACTTCTAGTAACGTATAAAAATAGGAATTGAAAAAATAATCAGAATAGTCCTATTAACGAAAAAGAATTGCTATATTTCCTCTAATTGTTGCTCTTTAGTCTTCCTTAAAGTAGAAATAACAAATTTCGTTGAATGAACTTGATTAGTCTCATTTGAAATAAAATATGGTTAAGTCGAGGACAACTTAATTAATTTACGTAGATGGACGTACCTAAAAAGGTAACAATAAAAAGTGTTACGAATTATAATAGAGGATAAATTCCATTTCTACATAAAAAATTTACTTATTTATTTAAATATTAATTCTAGAATAATTTATGCAACAATAAATATAAAATTGAAATCACATACTAAAAATTGTAGGAATATAATAAGGTAAAGTCAGAGTAAATAGCCAAGTAGGAAACAAAACTATTAGGCAACCAAAATAGTTGCGCAGCAGAGGCGAGAGAGGCAGATGATATTCTTAATTAGTTTTAATGGCGGAAGTAGAAGAAGAATGTGGAAGAGAGGGAGAACATTGGGGAAAGGAGGGTTTGGCTTTGTCTCCTTAGCTTCCACTGATAATAATACTGATACTGTTGATCGTCATTCTCTAATTCCACCACTGATTGCGGTTAAATCTTGTATCTTCACCCATTCTGAATCGCTTCAATTAGAGAGGGAATTTCTCCGCATGTTTGAAGTCTCTCCTCACATTATTCGGTGTTAAAGTCACGTTAGCGTTTGAATTGTTCAGGGAAAGGAATACCAGAAGTTGAAGTTAAACAACACACCAAAAAAACGTCGTTTTAGGGCTCAGTCGCATTCACTGCGATATAAAGCCTCACAACGTTCTACTTGTTACTCCTAATGATGATGATACAACATAGATTGCTGATTTCTGGCTTGCTATGACTTTGGAAAATTTGAGAGGAACTAAAAGGTACATGGCACCTGAATCCGCAGGAGTACGGTCCAGAAGCGGATATCTGGGCTCTTGGCTGCACGAGGAACCAAGTTTTGAGAATGAGAAACTGTCAGCAGAGGCAAAAGATTTTGTGAGAAGTTAGTTGTCTGGTCAAGAATCCGGACATGCTCTTGAATCATTCTTTTCTGAAATCAGCCGAAACTGTCCAGCTTGCAGCAAAGGCAAGGAAGAAGCAAAGTGTCCCTTTTGCGCAGACCCCATCGAAAGACAGCATTCAAGACACAGCCACACATTCGCGATTTGATTATAGAACATTGACACAGAGTTTGAAGAAAATAGAGACGGAAGGCTGCTAGCTATAACTAACAATAGATAGCTGAAAATTGTATGTAAAAGAACTACATGTGGGCTTGATCCCTGTTTAGGAATTGTTTGGGGTACGTATGCAGCCTGCGACCAGGATGATGAGGTGCAGCCCCTTCTTAGTTAAATAACAATACAATTGAATACTACTGTCTATGTAAAGAACTACGTGGGAGCTTGATCCCTCTTTAATTAGGATTTGTTTTGGGGTACGTAGGCAGCTTGTGATTAAGATTATCTCAGTTGCAGCCCCTTTTTAGTCCCAAAAAGAAAAAACACTGCTTATCGTTGTATGTGAATTTTGGATATCGCTTAGTGGCACCTGTTTTGTAGTACATGTCTCAGTATTGGTATTTGTATTGCTGATTCTTTTTTAAGCCAAAAATGGCTAATTCCTTTGTGATGTTGTGATCCTGTAGTGTTCTTGCATTGGGTTTAATTATACCCCTACCCTCTTTAAATTGACTCATTTCTTGGAAAGATTTGCTGTTTTGTTAGACCTGCTTCTTTATGATTTTTTGCTTTGGCATTATAAGTTGTTGACCTGTTCAGTTATTATTAACTATGAGTTTGGTTTGGATATAGTATTTATTATGGAACAATTGTTTATTCAATTTTACTAAAGTTTTAAATAGATCATATATTCGTCATAGTAGATGATTTAGTATATAGAGTTTAGCTTATACACGGAAGATTAAATCATCGGTTCTTATAAGTATAAAGTTTGAGTTCACAATCTAATGATGGAATTGGCAAACCATCATGGATGATTGTAGCACAAGATTAAATATAATTTATCTTGATTATGAGAAT
The DNA here is from genome assembly GCA_005239525.1 of Nicotiana knightiana. Taxonomy (NCBI): domain Eukaryota; kingdom Viridiplantae; phylum Streptophyta; class Magnoliopsida; order Solanales; family Solanaceae; genus Nicotiana; species Nicotiana knightiana. The sequence continues at coordinate 5,317 of ML418782.1, read as the reverse complement.
GGTTTAATTCCAACTTCTTGTGCTAGTACATTTTGTATGTATTAAATGGACCGAGTAGAGATAAGTATTTTATAGTGACTTAATAAAATAAACTCTCTAGCCATTAAATATACTTATACTCTTAATCTTGATTTAATTATTATTAGTTGTGTATATTATTATTGTTTTGATTTATTAAAAGGCGAGATTCTTTCGCTGGTCAATATACCTGGTAAATTGGATAATAATAATGTACAAGTAATAGTTAGTTGATGGAATCCATGATACACCTTTATGAAAGCTTATAAGTTTTCATGTGTAAACCCGACCGGTGAATTTTGTATCCGACACATGAAATAAGTTAAGCGAAAGTCAAAAATGAAATAATCAATAAATTAAATTGTCAGTAATTTAATTTAATTGATTAGTATCTGAATCGTAACATGGGGAGTTAAATAAGATTTAATGGATGAATTTCGAAATTGAATAAGGAGCGCAATTACGAATTTTTAGTGAAATAATTCGTAATTAATTATGATAGAGATTAATTTCGAAAATTAGAAATTAATTCCATAATTAGAGCCTTGTTAATTAAATTTTGTTGTGCCTACTCTGCCTAAATGATAGGAAATAAAGGAATCTTTTTTCTGGTGGAAGAAAACCCAACAGGTTTTGGAAAAAGGTTTTAACCCTTAAAACTTGTGCTATAAATACATAAGATTTTCCACCTAGAAAAGAGAGAGAGCGATGGCCGAAATTTTTAGCCATGGTGGCCGAAAGTTTCAGCATATTTTCCTAGAAATTCGCCCACACGAAATTGATATTTTCGGCTATTATTTGGGTAACATAGTAGAAGACTGTGGAACGTTCGAGGATCACGATTGTGCGGCTGGTGGAGATTCCATTGAGAAGTTATGAAATTTAAGACTCACGCGAAAAACAGATATGTTCACGCTTCAAGAGGTAACCCGTGAAACCCCGTTTATGTTAGTTGTCTAGATTACATGTGATTTTGATACTGGGATTGCTTCCGCTGCGTAATAATCCATCAATTGGTATCAGAGCTCACTCACACCTGATTAGATAACTAAGTTTTTCATGAAACAAGAATAACGTGTTTATGTGCGTTTTTGAATTACATGTATATGTGGTATTCTGAAAAACCGCATTGTTGTTTTGTGAATTAACTGTGCAAAAATTTTGGGCTACTCTTGTAATCACCCCCCACCACCATTGAGTTCAATGGTCCCCATGATTAAATATTGGTCATATAATAGGTTTACACATTGGCTATTAGCAAATAGACGTATTGTTGTTGTATTAAATTCAATAATAGAGGTGTAGGATTCTATTGACTAGGTCTTACAAGGTATAATTGAAATTGCATGATGATATAATTATTTTGTAAGAAAGTGAAATCCTCTATTTGATATCCTGGATGACTAATGATTGTAGCGTTTGGCATATTTGTGCATAAAGAAAAATTTCTAAAATTTTAGTTTATGTTTTCATGCCCTATGACTAGTTTTGGATTTTCGATGAAGATTTTTGTTCTCTGGTTGGAGGTTGTTATTAAGTGAAATATGACGGTATTTCGTATGAGTTTCACATTATTGATATAACTCTTAAGTTATGGTCCATGTTCTGCCATAAAATAATTTTATGAGCTATATGTAATTTCACTTGTAAATTGACAATTTTAAGGGTAATAAATAGTTACCACTAAAGTGGTTTGTTTATTTGAACTCATGAAAATTCTTAATAAATTTGTACATGTGAAATTGTGTCTATTCATGGATTGAGCATTATGATTAATAAGTAGGATCCACAAAATGGTCTATTTATTTGAGTCATTAAAATGTACTTAATGTATCATGTGAAAATTATCCTTGATAAATCTACATTAGTGGTGGAGGTTCTTAACTAGAAAAAGAGTTTTATCTTTGGGTACTAGTGAGACCAACTCCACCCATGAGAAGAGATATTAAGTTTTTCGCCGAATGGGAGAAAATATAATATCTTAGGTTCTTGTGTATTTAATAAAAGGATAATTTATGTAAAAGGAGATATTATGTATCCTAGAAATAGGAAGAACATAATATATGCCTTGAGCTCATAGTATAATTACAAGGAGAATGAAATCAATATCATATTTATTTTAATTCATGAAACTGTTTAAAACTGTTATTCTCCGAGTTGGATACAGGCTGGTGGTCATGAATTTGACGAACTCCAATTGACATGAAACTTAGTAGGTTCGTCGAAAATGATCTAGTAAGAAAAAATCATTTCTAAGCAGTGAATCATGCTGTTTTTCGGCATTTTGAGGTCGTTTAAATGGGTTTTCAAGCAGTTTATTAAATTGAATTTGTTATAAATATGAAAAGTTATTCTTTATATATCGGCTATATTTGTGTTAAATCTGAAACATAATTATTTAAATTGATATGATATATAGCAAGAATGCAAATCACATGAGTTTAATCCTAAGTATGCCAAAAATAATTTATTTGAATTTGATCTAGTTTTTGGCGATTGTGAATTATCACGATCTCCGAATGACCTGAAATTCGGTAGGATCATTGAAAACGATCAGTTAAGAAGAACTCACTGTTATGCAGTGAATCACATCATAGTTCGATGATTCGGGATCATTTAGATGAGTTTTTTGGAAGTTTTGACGGATTAAAATGTGATTTACATACGAAAAGTCATTCTTTCTATCATTTTATTTATGTCTAATCTGGAACATGATAACACATGTTGATTTGACATGAATTGGTATATGATAAGACTGTAGGTCATATTTTAAATTCTTCAAAAATGCTTAAAATGGTAATTTTCCAAATTTGGTTGGAATTTTTGGAGATTGTGATGTTAACGTTCTCCGATTGATCTGAAATTTGGTAGGTTTACCAGAAATAGCCCAGTGAACAATACTCACTGCTATGTAGTGAAAAAAGTTAATTCTAGCATTTTAAGACTGTTTAAATGGCGTTTTGAGTATTTTTTTAATTATGGAACTTAATCCTTAGAAAAAAAATTGTGGTTGTGATAAAGTGATGACAAGAATTAACCTCTACGGTCACTATTTTTTATTTATAGTGAGATAATAAATTTACGCGTTGACGTTAGGTCTTCCTCCATATCGGATAAATTTATTATGAACCCACTGGATATAGTTACTAGTTATTGATAACTTGAATTAACTCTCTATCTGAGTTAAATGGTTGAATCAATTTTGTAACTAAAATACAATCATGATTATGTGGTGGTAGAAATATATTTCTATGGTCTTCCACAATTAATTTCAAGTGAGTAATAAATTTATGTGTTGACTTTAGATCTTCCTTCATATCGGATAAATTTATTGTAAGCTCACTAGGTGAAATACTAGTAATTGATATCATGTACTTACTCTCCATCTGAGTATACATGTTAGATCAATGGAACTAGAGTTATTAAAAATGATGTTCACTTGACTTAAATTAACAGTATACTCTCCATCTGAGTTGGGTCTGTTTTAATTTATTTGAGTGAACAATCTGGCATTACATATGTATGTTGCATGAGTAGTTCTTTTCCCATCGAAATTTTCTATTCAAGATGCATGAATACATATATGTGTAGTGTGTTTAAGATTTTAGTATTAAATGGTTATATACAATTGTCTGAAAATAATAGTAAGCTCTCCATCTAAGCTGGTTCTGTTTCTTTCTGGATTGTATAAGTCTTGCGTTATATAATATGCTTTGCATAAATGATTCTTTTCCCATCGAAATTTATTATTCGAGATGCATGTATGTATATAAATATTGAATGCAGTCTGAATTTTATCATTCAGTGTTTTGACTTATTATGATCTATTTAATGTTTTATCTCAACTCCACTATGACTTTATGCAATTTTTCGAATTAATTGTTAAAATTTTCTTTTGGAAGTGGAAAGACATTAATTTAAAGGATCCAATATTAATTTAAAGGATCCAATATTTGTACCTTTTGTTAGAAGGAATTTAATTCCGGTTTCTGGGTAAAATAAGAGATGGATATTTGTTTTAAGTTTCGAATAACTCTTGAGTTATTGAGCTTGATAAATATTTTATCTCTTGTGGTACATGAATGCATGACCTTATTATTGTATATTAATGTCTCTCCTGAACAGAACAATATTAGTCTATCTCATAAGAGAATATGTTCTTCATAATTGAGCAAAACTTATCTGCGCACCTTTGTCTAAGTCATATTAATCTGGATAGGATATCAAGTTGGTCAAGGATGGACCTTAAGAGTTCATTGAAAGTAGAGGCACTACCAACTTGTGGATCCTGTTTCGAAGGAAATTTGACTAAAGGATGTTTCCCTTCAAAAGGAAATAAAGCTAGTGATAAGCTGGAATGAATCCCTTCTGATTTGTATGGTTAAAATGAACATACTCGTAAAAGATATTAATATATCTATTTGATGCACCGTAAATCTTAATGATTTTAGTAATTCAAGGGTTTTAATACTTGGAACGGAGAAGCACCAAGGAAATTTATTAAGTTACTGCAATTTGATTGTAGTGGCGAGCACCTCTAAAGAATTCTTTTGTTACTTATCAGAATAAGGGATTACATCTCAATTGACTACACCGTAAGCTCCATAATAGAGTGGTGTAGTAGAAAGAAGAAATAATATTTTTTGAACATGGATAGATTAATGATGTGTTATTCAGATTTGCCTTATGCATTTTTGGAATATTTCCTGAAACTACAAATTACATTCTGAATTACTTCCTTCAAAGTTAGTACCTAGTACATCTATAGAACTGTGGACTGAATGTAAGCTCAGTCTATGGCATATTCAGATATAGGATTGTCCCGCATATGTGTTGAAAGGGAAAGCGAATATGTAAGTTGGAACTAAGAATGGATAGGTGCATGTTTATTGAATATCCAAGGAAATGAATGGAGTTTTACTTTATTGTCCTAAAGAAAATAAGGCAATTGTTAAAACAAATGCATTTTTCTAGATAAGGACTGTTTAATAAACCATGTTCCTAGAAGTAAATCAATTTTACAGGAACTGGCAAAGAAATAACTAGATGTTCAAGAACATCAAAGCCCACATGTCAAGATTGACGTTTCATTGCATTTAAGTAGTGGGAGAACGTTAAAGACATGCCTTTATCAAGTGGGAGTGATGTTTGAACAGTGAACACTATAGTAAGAAGTCGATAATATTTCTAAGTCGTAAGGTAATGAAGGTAATATTAGTAGTACTTCGTCGTAGTAGGAGAATACTAAGAAAAATTATAGTTTGGTATACACTCTTGGGATAGTTTCAGTAACAGGACC
>ML418778.1:0-44510 GCA_005239525.1 Nicotiana knightiana | reverse complement strand
TATGCCAGAGAGTTCATACCATCCTCCAGCTATTGAGGGTCCTTCAGGGCAGTAGGTTATGGTGCCGAGAGGTTGTTGTGAGTGTGAGGATCCAGGCCATATTAAGAGGACTTGACCCAGGCTTCAGGGCAAGGCCGTACAATAGAGTCATCAGCCTATGATTTCAGCACCGGCAGTTCGGCCACCCAGAGGTGGAGGACATGTTGGTAGAGATCGTCCTAGAGGTGGAGGCCAGGCACGGGGAGCCCAGCCAGCTCCTGTTCATTCTGGTGGAGGCTAGTCGTACCGTGCTCCAGCCAGATTCTATGCTATTCTGGCAAGAACAAATGTAGTGGCCTCAGACGTCGTGACCACAAGTATTATTTCAGTTTGCGGTAGAGATGCATCGGTATTATTTGATCCAGGATCCACTTATTCATATGTATCAGCCTTATTTGCTCATTCCCTAGATGTTCCTCGTGAGTCCTTGGGCACTCCTATTTATGTGTCCACTCCTGTGGGTGATTCTGTATTTGTGGACCAAATATATCGGTCCTGTGTGGTTACATTATGTGGGTTCGTGTCCAGAGAGGACCTCGTGTTGCTTGATATGGTTTCTTTTGAGGTCATCCTGGGCATGGATTGGTTGTCTCCCTATCATGCCATTATAGCTTGCCATGTCAAGACTATTACTCTAGCCATGCCCGAGTTGCCGAGATTGGAGTGGACAGGTTCCTCAGTTAGTGCGCTAGTCGAGTTATTTCTTTCCTGAAGGCTCGACATATCGTCGAGAAGGGTTTTTTGTCTTATCTTGCTTATGTGCGGGACATCATCGTCGAGTCCCCCACGATTTACTCAGTGCCGGTAGTTCGAGAGTCTGTTGATGTATTCCCTTCAGGCACCCAACCTATATATATTTATTGGCTAAGGGGTTTATCAGAACGAACGTATCACCTTGGGGATGCTCCAGTGCTATTTGTGAAGAAGAAGGATGGGACTAGCGGATGTGTATTGACTACCGCTAGTTGAACAAGGTCACCATCTAGAACAAGTACCCGTCGTCGCGCATCGATGATTTGTTTGACGAGTTGTAGGGTGCGCGGGTGTTCTCAAAGGTTGACCTGAGATCAGGGTACCATCTGTTAAAGATTCGGGACTCGGATGTTCCGAAGACGACCTTTCGTAAGAGATATGGTCATTATAAGTTCCTGGAGATGTCCTTTGGCTTGACTAATGCCCCAGTAGCATTTATGGACTTGATGAACAGGGTGTTCAGGCCTTATATTGATTCTTTTGTCATCGTCTTCATTGATGACATTCTGATTTACTCACGTAGCTTGGGGGAGCACGAGCAACATTTGATGGTTGTGCTCAAGACATTGCGAGAACAGAAGTTATATGCTAAGTTCTCCAAGTGCGAGTTTTGGTTGGATTTTGTGGCATTCTTGGGGCATGTGGTATCCGGAGAAGGTATCAAGGTTCATCCTAAGAAAATTGAGGCAGTTCAGAGTTTGCTACGCCCTACTTCAGCTACAGAGATCAGTAGTTTCTTGGGTCTAGCGGGTTATTATCCTCGATTTGTGGAGGTATTTTCATCTATTGCAGCTCCTCCGACTAAATTGACTCAGAAGAATTCCCCTTTCCGATTGTCCGACGAGTGTGAGGCGAGCTTTCAAAAGCTCAAGACACCATTTACCTTAGCACCAATTCTTGTGTTGCCTTCTGGCTCAGGGATGGATACAGTTTATTGCGACATTTCACGCGTTGGTTTGGGTTGTGCGTTGATGCAGGAGGGGCGAGTTATTGTATATGCTTCACGACGGCTGAAGGCTCCTGAGAAGAATACCCATGTGCAGGATCTGGAGTTGGCTACGATTGTTTATGCACTTAAGATTTTGAGGCACTACTTGTATGGGGTGCATTGTGAGGTTTATACAGATCACCGCAGCTTGCAGCACCCGTTCAAGCATAGGGATCTTAATTTGAGTCAGGGTAGGTTGCTTGAGTTGCTGAAGGATTATGAAATCACCATTCTTTATCATCCGGACAAGGTGGACATGGTTGCAGATGCCTTAAGCAGGAAGGCAAAGAGTATCAGTAGTTTGGCTGTCGTTTAAGAAGAGGAGAAACCTCTAGCTTTGGAAATTCAACCATTGGCTAATCGCATAGTGAAGTTGGACCTTTCAGAGCCCAGTCGAGTTCTCACACGTGTGGTGGCTCAGTCTTTATTATTGGGGAGATCAAGACTCTGTAGTATGATGATCCGCACTTGGTGTCTCTCCGGGATACAGTGGTACATGGTGAGACTTCAGGGTCACTTTTGTGTCCCCAATGTTGTTTGCTGAGGGAGAGGATTTTAGAGGAGGCTCATAGCTCACGATATTCTTTTCATCCTGGTGCTACGAAGATGTATCGTGACTTGAGGCAGCATTTCTGGTGGAGACGGATGAAGAAAGACATAGTAGAGTATGTAGCTACGTGCTTAAATTGCTAGCAGGTTAAATATGAGCACCAGAGGCTACGAGGCCTTCTTTATCAGATGCCTATACCTGAGTGGAAATGGGAGCACATCACTTTGGACTTCGTAGTTGGATTGCCTCGAACTTTGCGGAAGGTGGATGCGGTTTGGGTTATTGTTGAAAGGTTGACCAAGTCGGCACATTTCATTCCAGTAGCTATTACTTATACTTCAGAGAGGTTGGCCTAAATCTACATTCGGGAGATAGTTCGGTTGCACAATGTGCCTGTGTTCATTATATCAGATCGAGGTCCTCAATTCACCTTGCACTTCTTGAGAGCTCAACACATTATTCCACCCCCAGACCGACGGGAAGCCGGAGCGGACAGTTCAGACATTGGAGGACATGCTCAAAGCATGTGTGATTAACTTTAGAGGATAGTGTGACTAGTTCTTGCCCTTGGCCGAGTTTGCTTATAATTACAGTTATCAGTCCAACATTGACATGGCTCCACTTGAGGCTTTTGTATGGTCGGCGATGTCATTCTCCCATCGGATGTTTTGAGCCTGGCGAGGCTAAGTTATATGGTATCGATGTGGTAAAGGATGATTTGGAGAATGTAAAGTTGATTCAGGAGAGGCTTCACACTGCACAGTTAATACAGAAGAGTTACGCGGATTAGAAGGCGCGTAATGTATCATTTATGGAGGGCGAGAAGGTTTTGTTGAAAGTATCGTCGATAAAGGGTATTATGAGGTTTTGGAGAAGGGAAAGCTGAGCCCGAGGTTTATAGGCCCATTTGAGGTGTTGAGACGGGTTGGTGAGGTTGCTTATGAGCTCGCTTTACCTCCCAATTTACCACGTGTTCATCCGGTTTTTTATGTGTCCATGCTCCGGAGGTACCACACTGAATTCACATGGTAGATTTCAGTACCATTCAGCTAGATGAGTGGTTGGGTTACGAGGAGGAGCCAATTGCTATGGACACCATGACTTAGGTTAGTTTATTTACAGTAGATCTGGCCACATCTCAGGTGGAAGGGGGAACACAAACCCCTACTGTATAGGTCGATGTTCATGCATCAGTAGTATATCAGACCCCAGGTACACTGCCCGTGGGCGGATTTGAGCCAGTAACAGTAGCAACATATGAGCCCAGACCAGCAGCGGACGGCGAATTCGACAGGTGGAACAGACCGCACCCTCCTGTCTTCGGATGTGAGCGTCATGATGATGCCTAGTACTTTATTGATAGGTGCAGAGACAGACTGCACATCATGAGGATACTGGAGTCCCATAGAGTTGACTTCACTGCTTTTCAGCTAGAGGGTCGGGCGCGTAGATAGTGGGTGTCCTACATTCTTTGCAGACCGGCAGATTCTTCTCCCCTCACTTGGGAGCAATTCAGTCAGTTATTCCTGGACAGATATAGTCCACTCTCTAAGAGGGAAGAGCTGAGGTATCTGTTTGAGCAACTTGAGCAGGGTCAGATGTCAGTGACTGACTACGAGGCTAGGTTTTATGAGCTATCTCGTCATGCACTCATGATACTTCCTACTGATGCAGAGATAATGCAAATATTTATAGCCGGGTTACACTCAGGTATTAGGGCCAACATGGCCCTAGAGGTGGAGATTTCTCGCAGGATTAAGGGTTATCGGTCGAAGAGCAGAGAGTTGGGGCAGCAGGATAAGAGAGCTAGTTTTTTTGGAGATTTCAGGGGTGCTCAGGCCAGGGGCAGAGGTCAGTTTGGTAGGGGCCAACCTAGTAGGCCCCCATATTCAGCACCCCCACAACCTCCTCGAGGTGCTTTAACGAGGCCTTATTTCATTGCCACGCCGGAGAGTTTTTACCATCCACCAGCAATTCAGGGTTCTTCCGGCGGGTATTCTGGTCATCAGGGGTTTTCTAGTCCTTATTTCAGTGTTATGCCAGAGAGTTCATACCGTCCTCAAACTATTCAGGGTCCTTAAGAGGACTTGTCCCAGGTTTCGGGGCAAGGCCGTGCAGCAGATTCATCAACCTATGATTTCAGCACCGGTAGTTTTGCCACCCAGAGGTGGAGGACAGGTGGGTAGAGGTCGTCCTAGAGGTGGAGGCCATGCAGGGGGAGCCCAAACATCTCCTGTTCGTTCCGGTGGAGGCCAGTTGTCCGGCGCTCCAGCCATATTCTATGCTATTCCGGACAGATGAGATGCATTGGCCTCAGACGCCATGATCACATGTATTACTTTAGTTTCTGGTAGAGATGCATCGGTATTATCTGATCATTATTCATATGTATCATCCTTATTTGCTCATTCCTTAGATGTTCCTCGTGAGTCCTTGGGCACTTCTTTTTATGTGTCCACTCCTGTGGGTGATTCTTTGGTTGTGGACCAGATTTATCGGTCTTATGTGGTTACATTGTTTGGGTTCAAGTCCATAGCGGACTACCTATTGCTTAATATGGTTGATTTTGAGGTCATCCTGGGCATGGATTTGCTGTCTCCCTATCATGCCATTCTAGATTGCCATGCCAATACTGTTACTCTATCCATACCCGAGTTGCCGATATTGGAGTGGAGAGGTTCCTCAGTTAGTGCGGCTAGTCGGATTATTTCTTTCATGAAGGCTCGACATATGGCCGAGAAGGGTTGTTTTTCTTATCTTGCTTATGTGCGGGAAACCACCGCTGGGTCCCCGACGATTGACTCAGTGCCATTAGTTCAAGAGTTTGTTGATGTATTCCTTTTAGAACTTCATGGCATGCCACCGGATCGTGACATTGATTTCTCCATTGACTTAGCTAAAGGCACCCAACCTATATCTATTCCCCCATACCGTATGCCTCCGAAGAATTTGAAGGAATTGAAAGATCAGCTTGCAGATTTATTGGCTAAGGGATTTACCAGACCGAGCGTATCACCTTGGGGTGCTCCAGTGTTATTTGTGAAGAAGAAAGATGGGACTATGCGGATGTGTGTTGACTACCGCCAGTAGAACAAGGTCACCATTAAGGACAAGTACCCGTTGCCGCGTATCGATGATTTGTTTGATCAGTTGCGAGGTGCTCGGGTATTTTCTAAGATTGACCTCTGAGGTCGGGGTACCATCAGTTGAAGATTCGAGACTCGGATGTTTCGAATATGGCCTTTCGTACGAGATATGGTCATTATGAGTTCCTAGTGATGTCCTTTGGCTTGACTAATGCCCCATCAGCATTTATGGACTTGATGAGGGTTGTGCTCAAGACCTTGCGAAAACAGAAGTTGTATGCTAAATGAGAGTTTTGGTTTGATTATGTGGAATTCTTTGGGCATGTGGTATCCGAAGAAGGTATCAAGGTTGATCCTAAGAAGCTTGAGGCAGTTCAGAGTTGGCTATGTCCTACATCAGCTACAGAGATCAGGAACTTCTTAGGTCTAGCGGGTTATTATCGTCGATTTGTGGAGGGATTTTCATATTGCAGCTCCTCTGACTAAATTGACTCAGAAGAATTCCCCTTTCCGATGGTCCAACGAGCGACCTTTCATAAGCTCAAGACAATAAACCTCAGCACCAGTTCTAGTGTTGCCTTCCGGCTCAGGGATGTATACATTTTATTGTGACGCTTCACGTGTTGGTTTGGGTTGTGTGTTAATGCAGGAGGGATGAGTTATTGCATATGTTTCACGACGACTGAAGTTTCATGGGAAGAATTACCTTGTGCACAATCTGGAGTTAGCAGCGATTGTTCATGCTCTGAAGATTTGGAGGCACTACTTGTATGGGGTGCCTTGTGAGGTTTGTACAGATCACCGCGGCTTGCATCACCTAATAAAGTAGAGAGATCTTAATTTGAGGCAGCAAAGGTGGCTTGAGTTGCTGAAGGATTAATTTGAGGCAGCAGTGCCCAGTAAGTATCAATACTAACCTCGGTGAATTAGTGACGAGGACTAGTCAAGACACCACTGCTTTAATAAGTAAAAAAACATAATTCATGACCAAAACACAATATATATTTAAAGAATTTTCGATATAAATAATGGTGCGATCGAATTATACGGAAGAAAATTCAATAATTACGATCAACGGACAACAAAATAGAAACACACAAAGAGAATGGAAATAATGCAAGCCAAATGTCGAGAACCACATCCCAATAAAACACTAGCAACTCAGTACTGCATCAATTTATTCACATCAGGCCTTAGCCAATAAACTCAATAAAACTTGTCAAACCTTCGAGTGAAAACCTTTACAATGTGAGTTATTTTGAAAGCTTTAAAGATATAATCAGTTCGAAATAGATAAATTTCTTCTCTGAAATGTACTTCCTCTGAATGTACATTTATGTATTTTTATAAAGAGAAACCTTTAAAACATAGTCTATTCAAAATAAGTGGTGTTCAAATATACTTTCCCAAATACTGCTCTTTCAAATATCATCAAATACCTGATGTTCAAATATACTTTCCCAAATACTGCTCTTTCAAATATAATTTTTCTGCAAGACAAATACCTTTCACATATACTTTCGAAATAGAAGTCGTTCAGACATAACTTTTCCTGGAGATAATTGCTTTGGAGTTATACTTTTCAATATATATATATATATATATATATATATATATATATCTTTCGATCCAAATCTTCTAAATGATAAAACCACCAGAACTCAGTCCGCAACTCAGGATTTGTCATGCAATGCAATACAGGGGGAAAGCTTCCGAAATCTCGTGCGTAGTCTCAATTTAAATATGCGATGCAGTACAGGGGGAAAGCTCTCGGATCTCTTTTCGTAGTCCCAATTTAAATATGTGATGCAGTACAGGGGGGAGAGCTCCCGGATCTCTGTACGTAGACCAAATTTAAATATGCAGTGCAATATAGGGGGAAAGCTCCTGGATCTCGGTGCGTAGTCCCAATTTAAATATGAAATGAATCCACTGAGGAAAACAACTAGAATGCAACATAAACAACATATATTGCCACAACCGGTGCAAAAGAAAACAAGACCGAATGCAAAGTGCGACGACCAAATCAATACAAAGACTTAAATCACAAAAATTGCAAAAACTCACTCATAAGAAGTATCCACTGAAAGGAATGCCCGGCACAAAGATAAAACAATATAACGAGGGGAAAACAAGACAAATATAGCAACAATTCTATATATTCAAGTTCGCAACCAAGAAACCAAATCATCCCGGCAAGGGAATCAACTATAACCAATCTCACTTAGACAATTAGCTTCACCGAATAAACTCAGTTTGAACAAATGCTCAGTAAATAGGCAGCATCAAAGAATACCATCAACGTGGGCGGTCATAAATTAAACCTAAGTGGTACTTAAGAGGAAAATCATTTAAATCACAAGGTACGACTCAAGGGAATGCTTGACCAACATATAGATATTCCAATTACTTGTTAGGCATTTATAGGGAGAGATTAACTAGTTTTAGTCACATAGGCAGCGAATGGTAAGAAAAACAAAGTCTTGATTTAAGTCAATTAAGATGATATAAGAAACAAGGAATTCTAGGCAAGTACTTCTAATTTGAGCAGGGAGAGATGAAACTAGAAATAAAGAATTCAAATTTAACAAGTTCAATTCATATACGGGGAAAATCATTTTAAAACCTAAGTAGTACTTAAGAGGAAAATCATTTAAATCATAATGTACGACTCACGGGCATGTTTGACCAATGTATAGATATTCCAATTTGTTGTTAGACATTTATAGGGTGAGATTATACTAGTTTTAGTCACATAGGCAGCGTACGAAGAAAGATATAGTATATCGGTAGGAAAAATAAAGTCTTCATTTAAGTCAATTAAGATCATATATGAAACAAGGAATTCTAGGCAAGTACTTCTTATTTGAGTAGGGAGAGATGAAAGTAGAAATCAAGAATTCAGATATAACAAGTTCAATTCATATACGTGGAACATAAGGACCTAAAATCCCTAAAGGGAAATCTATTTTCAAATAAGTCCGAGTACGCACTCGTCACCTCGCTTACGCGGACTACAATAAACATAGAAGACTCAATCCTAAGGGGTAGTTCCCCCACATAAGGTTAGGCAAGATACTTACCTCAAAGGCGACAACTCAGTACTCGAAAATAGACTTCTTGGTCGGGAAGGCCTCCGGACGACTCAAAATCAACTAAAAAAACTTCAAAATACATATAAAACGTATAAGGAACGATTCTGAATAATAAGTCGACCCCCGGGCGCGCACCTTGGAACCCGACAAACTTAATGAATTCTGATTACCCATTCCAATACAAGTTCACCCATACTAAATTTATCTAATTCCGATAATATTTGGTCCTTCAAATCATTAATTTTCAGTTTAGAAATTTTCTTTCAAAACCCACAATCCACTCAATGCCAAACACAAATTAAATGATAAAAAGAAGAACTAATTCATAAAATATATTTAATTCTAGTGGAATAACACTTACCCATTCGATTTGAGTGAAAAACCCTCAAAGAATCACCCAAAACCAAGTTCTAGAAGTCAAAATATGTTTAAAATGGTGAAACCCCCGATTTTGGAAACTTATAATCTACCCAGATTTATAAAGCATCGCGATCGCATAGAGGAAAAATATCACTGGTCAAAAATTCCCTATACGACCCCGAAGGCACATATGCGATCGCATATGAGAAGGATGTTGGGTTTGGCACATGCTCAATGCGGTCGTGAGGGGAAGGTACGCGATCGTAGTGAAGTAAGGGACTGACCTCCGCAATCGTGTAGGTGAAATGGCGAACGCATAGAAGAAAACTTGGCATTTCAAATTTACACTATGCGATCGCGACTAAGCATATGCAATCGCATAGAAGGGACAACAGACATATAGCAGCAGCAAAAAACCATATTTTTACTAAGTTTCAACACCCCGACGCCTATCTAAAACACACCCGAGCCTTCAGTGTTGCCAATGAGGTTTCTATTGGCGAGGATGGTGATCTGAGACTTCAGGGTCGCTTATGTGTCCCGAATGTTGATGGCCTAAGAGATATGATTCTAGAGGAGACTCATAGTTCACAGTGTTCTATTCATCCTTGTGCAACGAAGATGTATCATGACTTGAGGCAGCATTTCTGGTGGAGATGGATGAAGAAAGACATAGTGGAGTATGTTGCAAGGTGTTTAAATTTCCATCAGGTTAAGTATGAGCACTAGAGGCCAGGAGGCCTACTTCACTAGATTCCTATACCTGAGTAAAAATGGTAGCACATCACTATGGACTTCGTAGTTGGATTGCCTCGGACTTTGCGCAATATGGATGAGGTTTGCGTTATTGTGGACAGGTTGACCAAGTCAGCACATTTCATTCCCGTAGCTACTACTTATACTTCAGAGAGGCTGGCCCAAATCTATATTCGGGAGATAGTTCGGTTGCACGGTGTGCCTGTGTCCATTATATCATATCGAGGTCCTCAGTTCACCTCGCACTTCAGGAGAGCCGTATAGAGTGATTTAGGCACCTGGGTAGAGCTCAATGCAGCATTCCCCCCTCAGACCGACGGTCAATCGGAGCGGGCAGTTAAAATATTGGAGGACATTCTCAGAGCATGCGTAATTAAGTTTGGAGGGTAGTGGGACCAGTTCTTTCCCTTGGCCGAGTTTGCTCATAATAATAGTTATCATTCCAGCATTGACATGAATCTATTTTAGGCTTTGTATGGTCAGCAATGTCATTCTCCCATCAGATGGTTTGAGCCTAGCAAGGCTAAGTTATATGGTACCGATCTGGTGAAGGATGCTTTGGAGAAAGTAATGTTGATTCAGGAGAGGTTTCGCACTGCACAGTCCAAACAGAAGAGTTACGCAGATTAGAAGGCGCATAATGTATCATTTATGGAGGGTGAGAAGGTTTTGTTGAAAGTCTCGCCGCTGAAGGGTAATATGAGGTTTGGGAAGAAGGGCAAGCTAAGCCCGAGGTTTATAGGTCCATTTGAGGTGTTGAGGCGGGTTGGGGAGGTTTCTTATGAGCTCGCTTTACCTCCCAGTTTATAAGGGGTTCATCTAATTTTTCATGTGTCCATGCTCCGAAGGTACAACACCGACTTTTCTCACCTGGTAGATTTCAATACCATTCAGCTAGATGAGAGGTTGGGGAGCCAATTGCTATCATTGACAGGAAGGATCGCCAGTTGAGGACCAAGAGGGTTGCCATATCGAGAGGTTGGGTAGCCCATTCCATCCAGTGCAGGGGCCAACCTATCGAGGAGGTGACTTGGGAGTCCGAGGAAGACATGCGGAGTAGATATCAAAATTTATTCTGCACTCCAGGTATGATTCTAAACTCGTTCGAGGACGAACGTTTGTTTAAGAAGTGGAGAATGTAATTACCCGATCGGCTATTTTTTATTCTAGGACCCCGTGCCCCTAAATGAGACTTCCCGTAGTTGCTTTTATTGATTTATGACTTGCAGGGACGGGTGGTTCGAGGTTTGGAGGAGTTTGGAGTGGTATAAGAACACTTAGTTCCTTAAGGTTGGCCTTAAAGGCCAAGTTTACTACGATCAACATTTTTAGTAAACGACCCCGGAATTGAGATTCGAAGAATCCGGTGGGTTCATATGTTGATTTCGGACGTGGGCATGTGTTTGGAACGGGTTTTGGATGACCCGAGGGCGTTTCGGCGCCTAATAGTGAATTAAGGTTTCCTTAAGTTCAAACTTGGGGTTTGGAACGTGTTTTTGTGTTATCGAGATCCAAACGGAATTTCGAGACGGGGAATAGCTTTGTTATGTAATTTATGAATTGCTTGAAAAATTTGGTGTCATTTCGAGTAATGTCGGTAGGTTCGGCATACTGAAAGCGAATTCAAGAACTTAAAGTTCTTACGTTTGATCCAATGGGTTTTGGGGTATGATTGTTAGATTTTGCATAGTTTTGGTCATTCCGAAGGCTCGAGCGAGTTCATACTATGACTTAGTACTTGTTGGTATATTTTGACGGGGTCTCGGGTGGGCCCAGATGCCATTCGGGCATCGAACGTGGCAAAAACAAGCTTTAAATTACTGCTGGTGCACCAGATCTGGTGCGACCGCACCTGCAGAGGTCAAGTCGCAGGTGCGTGACAACTTCTGCAGTCCCAGCCTCGTAGCTGCGACTCATGAGGGAGCTGCCCATTTTCACAAATGCGGACTCCTTTCCGCAGAAGTAGAGCCGTAGGTGCGAACTCCGCTCCACCGGTTCGAAGCCAGACCCCCTTCCCCTTCTCCGCAGATGTGAGATTTTTCTCGCAGATGCGAGACCACAGGTGCGGTCCTCGAGCCGCAGGTGCGAAAAGCCTGTAGGAAGTGCACTTCATTTTTAAACACGGGACTTAACAATTTTTGAACACTTCTCTTCATTTTTGGGTGATTTTGAGAGCATGCAAGGAAGGTATTCGACCTAGCTACTTTAAGGTAAGTAATTCCTACTATAAATTTAGCTTAATGCTTGAATTCTTAGGTAGATAAACACATTAAATTAGTGGAAATCATAGGATTAGAGTAAAACATAGGTTTTTGACAAATGGGAAATTACCAAGAAAAGTGTTAAGGAATCATACAAAAACCATATAATATTGATCCTTAGTCTATGGGTAAGTACTTCCTCCGAAAATTTCAAGAATCCGAGCATGTGGGCCCGGGAGTATACTTTAGGATTTTCCAAATTGGGTTGAAATGACCATTTAAGTAGGACAATTAGGGACTTTTGAGCATAAATTGACTTGTTAATGTGATGTTTGTCTAGCTTCGAGTTCTTGGGCGACGAATTTAGAGTTTTGGGCGCGTTCTTGACCCGGAAAGTAGGCTTGACACGAGGTAAGTCTCCTTTCTAACCTCGTAAGAGGGAATTGTCCCTGTAGGTGGATATAAATAATTGCATGTCTTGATTTGTGGGGGCTACACACGCATGGAGTGACGAGAGTCTGTGCGGAGCTACTATTATGTTATGTCGGGGAGTTTAGGATTTCACAAGCATGCTTTATGTGCCGTAACTATAATCTTAAATGTTAATTTAGGTTGCCTAAAATCTTTGGATTGTTAAGCGGACATCTAAGAGGTTATATTCTGAAACTTATGATATTGAAACCTTCCTCTGTAAATATATTTTCTACTGAATATCTTGATTTCCTGTTAATTATGTGTATATATACGAGAACCTGTGTCGCATGTATGATTTGCGAGTGGGGTAGCCTACTATTATGTCAACCGCGTCACATGTTCGATTCGCAAGCGGTGTAATAGATGCATCTACGGTTTGAGTTGTTCGATCCTTGCACATTTATGTTCGCGCTTTGTCAGTCGTACGTTCACGACATGTTATGTGTTTGTTAGATGTTGGGTGTTCTGTGATTATGTATCTGTCAAATACCATGATAATTGAAAACTAGGTAATTTGTATGCTAGAAAACTTGACATGTACATATAATTGTAAAGGATATTTGATGTTCATATCTTCATTATTATTCATGATTGCCATTCCTGCTTAGCTTTACATTTAAAACATATTATTCTAACCCTATTAAGTGTCACGTCGACCTATCTTCACTACTTCTTCGATATTAGGCGGGATACTTACTGGGTATATATTGTTTATGCACTCATGCTACACTCTGTATTTAATTGTACAGGTTCTGAGGTGGGTGCATCTGGGTATCAGTCTGTAGTTCGTCCTTGATACATATACCTGGTCTAGACTCCACGTTGAGCAGCTTCTCTTGGCGACTTCCAGATGCACTTTGGAGTTGTTGTTTTTCCACTTCTATCTATACTTACTCAGACAATAGGACAAACTTCTTATTCTTTTGATATTATTCTATTAGATGCATGTAGACTTGTGACACTAGTTCCTAGCACACACGCTAGTAGACTTTATTTTTGGAATGTAAATCCTAAATTATGAATTCATGATTATTTATTTTGTGTAAAGTTGTCTAAGTTATTTGTTTATACTTAATGTCTCAAAACTAAGTTAAGCAAGTGTTGAAAATATTTTTTGTAAATTAGATGAAACTCACTAGTAGAAAATGGTTGACTTGCTTGACTGAGGTGTTTGGCGCCATCGCGACCTGGGTTAGGATTTGGGTCGTAACATCCAATTTCAATATCAACACTTCTTTTTTATATTAATTTATGCTAGTTTCAATGTGGTAATAAAGATTCTTTTAAGAAAAGATAATGAAGGTTACACTATTATATTTTGAGATGTTGTGTGGTTAGCACATCTCCCTTGGACATTGAGGATATAATATGGAATACATTAATTTCATGAAAGACTTGAAGGCCGTCTCTTTACTCCGTTGTAGCAATCTATCCTACTTTTAATATATCTAAATCTAATCATATCACTAATTTAGAATACAATATACAAGACTAGGATTTGAACATTCGAAAATATAGTAATTGTGAGGTATATAAGTCAAAGTAGTAAAAACTAAAGGTGCATGAAAGATCTAGTCACTACTTGGGAATATTTTATGTTAGGGCCAGATTGATTTTGGAGAGAGTATTGAGAGCAAAACCATAGAGAGAGAAAAGAAAGAAACACTGAGAAACGTGTCAGGCTAACAGAAAAGACAAAATAATTAAAAGAAAAAAATAATAAATTGCACAAGACAAATTAAGACAAGATTTACGTAGTTTAATAATTTTTGTTTACTCCACAACCACACAAAAAATAACTTTATATTAATGAATAGAAGAGAAGAAGTGATGGGTGATCTGTAAATGATAAGGCAGAGACCCTTTTATAGTCATCTTAATGCCATGCTGAGGTAATCATTGATTGTAACACCCCATAAATTTAGACTAGGTGTGGACATATTAAATGAATAATAGTATGACATTTTAGACATGTAAAGTACTATCGGGATGAGTATGAGTCAAAATACATGTTTTGAAATCAAGACGGAGACTGATCGTAAGATTCCGTAAAAAGTCGACTAAATTTATGGAAGGTCAGTTTTCCAACATGATCTCATAAAATTCTGTTAGGAAATTGAAAAGTCTCAAAACATAAAAATTGTAGCTTTTTCAAATACCTTTCTAATATTGCGAAGCCCTAACATATCTCTCTGCAAAAAGTTATGTGCATTTTACAAAATAATATGCAGTATGCACGCCTAGATGCGTGTCCAGCTGGTCCGGTGCGCGACAACGCACTTGTGACTGTGCTGCTGCTTTTGAGCGCGTGCAGGTGCTCGGTTGGGCCTTCAGCTGCATGGAAGTGCACCCGAAAAGTCATTTTAAAAGCCCTACCTCGTCCCCATACCCAAAAACACGAATATTCGCTCCAGAAAGGGAAGCTATCAAGAACCTAACTTCCTCCAAGGTTCCTCCATCTTCCACGGTAAGTTCTAATGATGATTCTAAGTTAATTTCAATCCTCCAACACCTTATTAATATGGGTATACGCTTCAATTCATTAGATATTCGACTGAGACTTTACTGTTGAGAAAAGGAGCCCTACAACTCGAATTCAAGAGGATTGAACTTCAAAAAGGTAATGTCTTCATCCTATAATTGATTAAGATTTGGATTAATGATTATAACTTTAAGTTCATGAGATATGAGTTGACGGGTTTGATGAAAAAACATGAACGATTATAGGTTTGGGTTGTTATTTGTTGATTATTTATTAAGAGTGTTGTTTATCTTATGGGTGATGAAGAATGATATCATTTATAGCAAATTGAGATTTTAGAAGAATTTATATGAGCAAGAAAATCGATTGTTAGGTGTAGAAACACCATTAATAAGGGTTATGAAGCTTTGTGCCCACCAAGTGTTTGATAAATTATATAAGTAACTAAAACATGAACATTGGTGCTAATATTGGTTCCTCTGGATATATATTGCCATAAATTATGGTTAAAATAGGCGACGAACATTGTGATACACCTAAAAAGGCCAGAGTCAAGGGATGACGCTAAATCTCTATGTTTTGGAATGCTAATGATTCTCCCTACGCTAAGTTTCTTACAACGTTAGTAATTGCCACAGAAATATAGTTACGCTTAGTTCCTTGAATAGTTGCAAAACTTCTATTCTCAAGCTTCTTAATTCGTTCAAGACTTTCATGCTGAACGTTCCGAGCTCAGTGCATAATCAATATACATTTGTGTTTGATGTCCAAATTCTCAGTCTAGACTACTCAGTATGTTATACACAATTGATGTTTCAGTTTTCATAATCAGTTCATGAATACATGTCTCAGTCTAGTTTTATTCAACATTCCTTTATCATTAACTATACATGGTTAAGTATTTTAGAATCGTGTGTTGCAATATGATTCTCATTTCTTGATTTTAAATCCATGAATATTGAACCCCTGTATTTGGGCCCGATGCCAAAGCTTATGCTTTACGTATATTTGAGCCTGAGGCCATAGTTCATGATCTATTCATATTTGGGCCTGAGGTCGTAGTATATGCTTTATGCATCTTTGAGCCTTAGGTCGTAGTACTGTATACATATACTTGGGCCCGAGGTCATAGTTTGTGCATATATATTTATATTTCACTCAAGGTCGTAGTTTATTTTTTCAGATAAACAGGTGGTTCATCATTCAGAAAAGGGAGTATTCATATCCTTACTTCATTTACTTTGTTCAGTTATTAGTTATCATTTTAGTTATTAGATATCAATTATAATTTCAGTAATCAGTTATCAATTAAGTTTCAGTTTCAGCATTTACAGTTCTTTCTTTCAGTTTCTTTACATACTAGTACAATTCAAATGTACTGACATCCCTTTTGCCGGGGATCGATACATGCAATAATTTACATGTTGACGATTCAGAGTGCTAGGATTCTCGTACCTGCTATTTGGTGAGCCCCATTCTCTCTTGGCATTATTATTACTTTATAGTCTTGAGTATTTTTATACAGTCAGTGTTTTCAGTGCTTTTTTAGAGGCTTCATAGACTAGAATAACAGTTAAATAGAGTCGCAGGCTTTTCATGTTAACCATTGTTAGCTTCAGCTATGTTTCAGACTTATATTAGTGTTTTCCCGCTTTGATATCAAGACCTGTGCGCGAGGCTAAAGTGGTCCACTCACAATAACTTGTGCGCGATAATAATAATAATAACAATAATAATACATGGAATGAAAATAAAGTAGTTAATTTATGAAACGAACTCAAACCCCACAAGCAAAGGGCCCAGAATAACAGACCTCGTAATTTCATACAAAAATGCTGAAAACTAACACAACAACAACAACAAGTACAACACACACAATCTATTGCGGCGCGAAATCCTATCCCACTGTGCGCACACAATCCTACCTTATTTCATCATATCATCATATATCAATACCGAGTATTACGTACAGACACCGCTGCCGCGCGCAACACAATCCCACTTCATCATCGTTTATCAGTATCAAGTGCCACATATATAATCCGTTGCAGCACGTAACCTGATCCCACTATATCATATTCAATATCATTATCCTCCCTTATTCCACCATATCATCATTTATCAATATCAAGTATTACGTACACAAATCGTTGCGGCACGCAACCCGATCCCACCATATCATCATTTTTCAATATCATAATCATCCCTCATTCTAGCATATCACAAACCATTGTGTTGTGCAACCCGGTCCATAAACAATTTCAATAAACATAAATAATCCAATAACTCGATTTACAAGAATATTCTAAAATCAAAAGGTATCAGTGCATGGAAATAAAAGAACCACATAATAATCTAATGGATGCAACAAATATTACAAAAACAACATGACAAGTAAAGCACATGACAATTAAGATGTGCAAGTAAAAGAGTTAAGGGAAGTAGAAAATAAGCACGAAGTCATGGAATGGACGAACAATTCAATACAAGAAAAATTAAATACCAGATAACAAATTGCGACATAGAAAGAAATTAAAACATGTAAAGAAAAATTAAATACCAGATAACTAATTACGACATAGAAAGCACTTAAAACATGGAACATTTAAGGCATGTAATAAGATAAATCACGAAATAACAAGAAACATGGAAACAAATATCTTAACGACGCATATACACTCTTCACCTCGCATATACGTCATTTTCTCACATAATCAACATAACACATAATTCAAAATTTCCTAATTCCCTAATATCAAGATTAGATTCAACACTTACCTCGCTCCACAATCAAATCAAATCTCAATCAGGGACTTTGCTCTAAAATTCGCCTCGAAACCAATCGACTATAGCAAAACATAGTTCAAATAATTCAAAATATGCTTTATAAACTACCCTCGAGTGAAAAAGATTCAATCTTCAATGATTTTGGAAAAAGTCAACAAAGTCAACCCAGGGCGTTTGGTCAAAACCCAAAATTCGGACCAAGACCCGATTACCCATTCACCCTCTAACCCGGTTATGTGATTTGTTTCAAAATTCGACCTCAATTCAAGGTTTAAATCTCAATTAAACAAAAAATCCTTATTTCTACCAAATCCGTAATTTCTACAATAAAAATCCTAAATTTGATGTTGAAATCTCATGAAATGTAATGAGTAATTGAAAGAAAATAGATTAAAGTCACTTACCAATGAATTTGGAAAGAAAATTCCCTTGGAAAATTGCATCTAGTATGTTTAGGGTTGACAAATTGTGAGAAATGAGCTAAGTCCCGCTTTTCCCCTCTTTTACCCCGCTGCGGATGTCGTAATTGCTATGTCTTCTTCGCAATTGTGAACATTGCAAATGTGAGAGAAGTGTCGCAAATGCGAACCCTTCCTCAGAGCCACAGAAGTCCCAAATGTGAACTTCCAACCTTCGCAATTGCGGGCCATTTCTTCGCAAATGCAAAGACTACTCAAGGAATACTGAGTTGCAAACGTGACTTTGAGATTTGCGATCACTGACAGTTCACATATGCGAACATAATTCTCGCCAATGCGAAACCACCAGTCCAGCCTATGATCGCAAATGCGAACACTTGTTTACATAATCCATACCTCGCAAATGCGCGATATGCAGCATAGCAACAGTACCAGAAGTGCACTAGTTATTCTAACCTAAAGAAAATTCATTCGAAACACGTTTGAATCTCATCTGGCCCCCTCGGGTTCTAAACCAAACATGCACACAAGTGTAACAACATCATAGAAACTCACGCGGGCGATAAAAATACCAATGTAACACCTAGAAACATGAACCAGACATCAACATGTATGCAAATATTCAATGAAATTTAAGAACTCTAAATTTTACAGCAGGGCGTCCGAATCACGTCAAATCAACTCCTTATTAAACAAAATTTTGCCAACATGTTTAAAATATAAATACATAACTATTCTAAGTTTCAACCTCAAAATCCTAACCCGTTAGCTAAGAAGTCAACTTACAGTCAAATTGAGTAATTTTCAACCTTCAAAAATGCTAGTTTTCGGCAAAATGAGTCAGAACAAGTTAGGGTCTTTCGAATTCAATTCAGGGCATACTCCAAAGTCCCAAATCCTTATACTGACCCACCAGGACCTTGAAAACACTGACATGGTCCGTTTACACAAAAACATTGATCGTAGTCAACTCATTCATTTTAAGGCAAAAATTCACATTTTCGTTAATTTTTCACATAAAGACTTTCCGGAAAGACCGCAACTTCCGGACCTGTCGGGCTAGAATGGCCGCCCAAGCCTCTTCATAAGTCCAATCCTTGTTCAATTGGATTTATATGAAATCTAATACATGGGATGGATCACCGTGATATTTTTGGAGCATGGACACATGGAATTGACTAATGATAAGCTAGGTGTAAATTCAAGCTAGTAGTTTNTTAGGAGCATGGACACATGGAATTGACTAATATTAAAGCTAGGTGGAAATGCAAGCTAGTAGGTCACCTCACCCACTGTCGCATTTCATTTTCTCACAAAAGCAGGCTTCGACATGTGAAAACTCTTTTAAAGTGTATTAAAAGAGAGAGTCGCCACCTAATGGTTTTAAAGTGCGTTAGGGCACCTATTTGCAAATAACTCTGTTTTAACTAGTTTGTGTCATCAAAGATTGGGTAAGGGCTCAAATTAGCTCAAGAGAAAGTGTTAGGCGCTCTTCGAGGTCCACAATTACGGGTTCTGGCCGAATATAACATTATGTGGGATCATTGTATTAATTATCCTATGTAATCATGTAGATTAAAGGAAGATACGGAATTCAAATATTCAACTATGATACAAAACAAGTGTAAGGAATATTGCACGTAGGAAGGAATGATGAGTTTTCCTTTGGAGATTACAAGGTACAACCTAATTTCTTCTAAGTCCAAAGAAACAAAGGTGTGAGATATATAGGGGGGCGATCCTAAGTTGCTTAGCCTAAAGGATCACCACGTGCAACATAAATAATACTTCGCAACTTCCTTAAGACAATGATTGCTCATATTATTCAGCGGGCATAGACAATCATCTCATGCTACCTAGTTACTATGTTAAATTTGTTTACCTAAAGCGCTCTAGTTCAATTCTGAACCGTGCCCTATGCGTGCATTACCCGTCCCATGCCTATGGTCCAGGAGGATTTGGACCTACTATTAGGGTGGTTCTAGACTTTTCTTACGGTTCTCAAAATGATAAAACTAGTCGCACATTCAAAACAAGTAGGACTGCATATAAATAGAAATGAATGGATCAAGTTAGCCTCCACACATAGGAACAAAAGCATGCAATTAATCACAAATTTCATATTAGGCTAGGGGTCGTAGACAGTACTGATATTTAGATTATTGAAGCTGTAGATTATGACTGTTATTAGAAGCCTATAGACATGATCTCTAAGTGATCCGAGCTTCGGTAGTGAAGTCATTGGAAAACTCAGAATTATTCATCTTTAGTCTTATAGGCATGCTCTCTAAGCGAGTAGCGATATCCTATAGGCATGTTCTATAAACAGTTGGTATTTGAAAGAATTCGGTCATGCTTATTCCTATAGACATCTTTTATGGGAGGGCAGTGTAATAAGAACAACAAAACAACCATTTAGTTAATCAATTAAGGCCCTATAGACATGGTATCCAGATGAATATTGCTGCAAGCATATCTTAATTACTTAATACGATCCCATAGGCATGTTAATTAATAATCACGCTGCAATTGCACAAGTTGAGCAAATAATCTATGATGTTTGAATCTTATAGGCATGCTATCTAATAGTGCATGGAAATAAGCATGTGAACAAGTGGAACACTTATGTTCTTATAGACATGTTTCTGCTAATGTACGAGCATAAGACCAGTTAAGCAGGTGAAGTGTTTGAGTTCCTATAAGAATACTTTCCATTAGCACGTGTAAATAGAGCATGTCAAACAAGATAGAAAATAAATCAACTAAAGCCTATAGGCATGTTTTCTACCCATTCATGCGAGAATTAAAGAATCCTAATGTCACGATCCAATTTACCCCTTCGAAAAGTATCGTGACGGCATCTAGTCTCTACGACTAGGTAAGCATGTTATTGTGGAAAAATTAAAGACAACACAATGATAAAAGCTAAACAGTGCAATTCAATAAACAAGGATAGTGTCAATCGACATATACAAAATAAATATCACTCTAAAAAATCCGGAATATCGCTAGTCACAAGTTTCTATAAGTCTATGTTGCTCTATACAAAGATGTCTGAAGAAAACAAGGGAAAATCTCTACGGGGGGGAATAGAAGGGGACTCCGAGGTCTATGGACGCGAGCCGAAGTCCCTTGAAGTCTCCTCAATCAGCAACTGTGCACTAAACTCGAGGTTGATAGCTCTTACCTAGATCTGCACACGAAAAACATGTGTAGGAAAGGGCAGTAGTACACCAAAATAGTACCTAGTAAGTGCCAAGCCTAACCTCGATCGAGTAGTGACGAGGTCAGGTCAGGGCCCTACCAGTGTAAATATAATGAATTGAGAAATAAGAGATACAAATATATTTTACCGTAAAGCAGTTAAAGAAGTTCACAGAATTTAACAATCAAGAAAGCCCACGGCTCCGAACAAGGAAACACAGTAGGGAATCTCCTGGAATACCGCTCCGTAGTTCTGAAATAATTATGCAGTATAAAGGGATCTCCCGGAATACGTCGTAGTCCAAAAATAAATATGAAGTGCTGGGGGATCTCCCAGAATACGTCCGTAGTCCCAAAGTAAATATGTAGCTAAAGATGACATGACATTATAAAATACATTTGGTATAAAATAACAAAGTTAGATGATTAAATCATCCTAAAAATAATTTAGACGGATAATTAATNCGTAGTCCCAAAGTCAATGTGTAGCTAAAGATGACATGACATTATAAAATACATTTGGTATAAAATAACAAAGTTAGATGATTAAATCATCCTAAAAATAATTTAGACGGATAATTAATAAATATTTGAACAAATTAAAATGCAAGAAAACAATTTTAAATCTTTAAAAATTATAGAAGATACTTATATGACCCACGTAAAAATTAGGTAACAATGCAAATGATATTTTTAAAGTATATATAATACTTTATAAAATATGAGGAAAAAATTTGGTATCAACACCCACTCTCTCAAGAATCTCAAAAGGTTTGATATACCTAGGGCTCAACTTGCGCTTCTTTCCGAACCGCATCACACCATTCATGGGTGAAACCCATAGCAAAACCTTCTCTACAACCATGAATGCAATATCACAAACTCTACGATCGATATAACTCTTCTGCATAGACAGAGCTATGCGAAGTCGTTCCTGAATCGTCTTGACCTTTTCCAAGGCATCCTGAATCAGTATCAAAAAATCGAGCCTCTCTCGGCTCAAACCAACTAAGATTTCCATTTTATTAGTCCTAGTTATCCACTCCACTAAGAGGAATTTCACCACAAACGTTAAGGAAGAACTGTGGTTCAAATCCACAGCATGGTTAGAGAAGCACCATAAGCCAATCACAGACGGAAGAGCTAGAATCCAGTTTTTGTTTGTTATCAGGAGTGATCAGTCCACTAGTTTCTTTGATCCAACTCGGTCTTCATTTTCTATTTTCTTCCAATTATTCGACCTATCCAAAAAAATTGTTGGCCTTCAAGAGACTTTCTTTCTTGCTAGAGTATTGGTCTACCTGCCTTATCCTTACCCTTCCTTATCTTGAGTCTTGGTATGCTTAGATTCCGGTTCACCAACCGATTGTTGAATCTCTTTTTTCCTTGGTGTGATAGACAATAGAGGGCCAACTTAGCCTTCTTCTCCCTTGCGGATCATATTCAATGAAAGCAAAAATAAAATGAAAAAGAATAATTGAAATCCATAGTTGTGGATCTTTCTGGCTAATGATACCGTCTCCCGTATAATCGCCTCATAGGGAGCCATCTGAATACTAAATTGGTAGTTGTTGTTGTAGGAAAACTCCGCAAGTGGCAGCAACTGATCCCAAGAACCCCCGAAATCCATAACGCATGCGTGAAGCATATCCTCATATATTTGAATGGTGTTTTTGGACTGATCGTCCATCTAGGGGTGAAATGTTGTACTCAACCCAACTCGTGTGCCTAAATCACGTTGTACGGCCCTCCAGAAGTGCGGTGTGAACTGCGTACCCCGATCATAAATGATGACACCAGCACACCATGAAGAGTAATGATCTAGCAGATATAGATCTCTGCCAACCTCTCTGAGGAATAGGTAACTGCTACTGGAATGAAATGTGTCGGCTTGGTCAACCTGTCCATAATGACCCATACCGTGTCAAATTGTTTCCGTGTCTATGAGAGCCTGACAACAAAATCCATGGTAATACGCTCCCACTTCCACTCAGGAGCATCATGCCTCTGAAGCAAACCACCAGGACTCTCATTCTTGTACTTTACTTACTAAAAATTAAGACACCGAGCCACATATCCAACTATATCCTTCTTCATTCTTCTCCACCAATAATGCTGCCTCAAGTCCTAATAAATCTTGGTGGCACCCGGATGAATGAAATATCGCGAATTGTGGGCCTCCTTAAGAATTAACTTACGAAGCACATCCACATTGGGCACACAAATCCGACCTTGCATCTGCAACACCCCATGATATCAAATAATAAGCTAATTGGCACCACTGTGACAAAATATATCCGTAAGGACTAGCAAATACGGCTCGTCATACTGACTCTCTCTGATACACTCATACAAAGAAGACCGAGCGACCTTGTAAGCTAGTACATAACTAGGCTGCGAAACATTTAACCACATGAGCTGATTAGCCAAGGCCTAAACGTCTGATGCTAGCGGTCTCTCACCAATTGGAATATATCCAAAGCTACCTATACTCACGGCCTTTCTACTCAAGGCATCTACCACCATACTGGCCTTCCCGGGATGATACAAAGTGGTGATATCATAGTCTTTTAACAGCCTCAACCACCTCCGCTACCTCAAGTTGAGAACCTTTTTCTTGAACAAGCACTGTACACTCAAATGATCCGTGAACACCTCACACACCACGCAATAGAGGTAATGCCTCCGAATCTTCAGTGCATGAACAATGGCTGGAAACTCCAAGTCATGAATAGGGTAATTATTCTCATAAACCTTCAACTGTCGCGACATGTATGAAATCACCTTGCCATCTTACATCAACACTGCACCGAGTATAATACTGTGTAGGATCCTGAACCTGTTGGCAATACCAATACCGGAGTTGTAGTCAAAGTAGTCTTGAGCTTTTGAAAGCTCAACTCACACCCATCCGACCACCTGAATGGATCACCCTTCTAGGTAAATCTAGTTAATGGGCTGCTATGGATGAAAACCCCTCCAAGAACCGGCAATAATAATCCGCCAAACCGAAGAAACTTTTGAATCGCTATAGTTGATGTACATCTGGGCTAGTTCTGAACTGCCTCAATCTTCTTGGGATCCACTTTAATGCCCTCGGCTCATACAGCATTCCCCAAGAAGGCAACATAATCTAACCAAAACTCACACTTTTAAAACATGGCATATAATTTCTCAACGTGTGAAGTAAAACTCAAAGATGCTACTCATGCTCATCTCGACTATAGGAGTAGATCAAGATATCGTCAATGAATATGATCACTAAAGAATCCAAATAGGGCTTAAATACCCAGTTTATCAAATCCATAAATGCTGCTGGGGCATTTGTCAAGCCAAGTGATATCACTAGAAACTCATAATGCCCATACCGAGCCAGGAAAGCTTTCTTAGGGACATCTGATGCCCTAATCTTCAAATGATGGTAGCCAGACCTCAAATCAATCTTCGAAAACACTTTGGCATCCTGAAGCTGATCAAATAGGTCATCAATCCTCGGGAACAAAGACTTGTTCTTAATGGTGAATTTGTTCAACTACCAATTGTTTATGCACATTCTCATCGAACCATCCTTATTCTTTACGAAGAACACGGGTTCACCACAAGGAGAGACATTAGGTCTAATGAATCCCTTATCAAGTAGATCTTGAAACTTCTCCTTCAGTTCCTTCAACTCAGGTGGGACCATACAGTATAATGGAATAGAAATGGTTGAGTTCCCTAACCCATGTCAATACAAAAATCAATATTCCTGTCGGGTGACATCACCCCGACAGGTTTCCAAGAAACACCTCTGGAAACTCATGCAGATTAGGTACTGAATCCATGGAAGGAAACTCCGTACTATAATCACGAACATAGGCCAAATAAGCTAGAAATTTCTTCTCGACCATACGATGAGCCTTCACATAAGAAATAACCCTGACGGCAAGATGGACAAGGGTCCCTATCTGCTCTAATCAAGGCGACCTTGGCATGGCTAAGTTCATCGTCTTTCCATGACAATCCAATATAGCATGATAATGTAACAACAAATCCATGCCCAAAATAACATCAAAGTCTGCTATGAGCCCGTTTGGATTGGCTTATTTTAAGTGCTCGTAAGACAAAATATTTTATAAGCCATTTTGTAATGTCTCTATAGAGTAAAAAAGTGATTTTAGGCACTTGTTTTTAAGCTAAAATAACCAAAAAATCCAAAAAGCCAGAATTCCTAACTTATGACCTTTGGCTTAAAAGTCACATACAACAAGCCCATCCAAACAAGCTCTATATCAAGAAGTAGGATATCTACACTAGTACTAAGACTCCCAATTGTAATCACACACGAGCAATAAATACGATCTACAACAATAGAATCTCCCACCGATATGGACACATAAACAAGAGCACTCAAAGAATCACGAGGCACAACTAGATATGAAGAAAAGTTGGACGACACATAGGAATAAGTAGAGCCCGAATCAAATAGAACTGAAGCATCTCTAATAAAAATTGGAACAGTGCATGTGATAACGATTTCAGATTACTTGGCATCATGTCTAGTTTGGAATGCATTAAAATGAGGCTGGGACCCACCACTCAGACCTCTGCCTCTTGGAAGGCCTCTAGCTGGCTGGCCTCCACCTCTAACGTCCTGACCTCCACCCCTAATGGCCTGACCTCCACCTCTAATGGCCTGACCTCTACCTATGGCTGGCTGAGCGGGCGGTGAGGCAACCAGTGCCGGAACAATGGCACAAGAACTATATTGTGACATGTTGCTCAACAATCTAGGACAGTACCTCCTGATATGATCTATACCACCACTCTTTAAATATCCAACCTGCTATTGTGGCAGCTCAAGCTGAAACTGAACCAAACGTGCCGGATAGCCACGGTGGTAGCTCTAGATCGGAGGCGCACTAATAGGAGCTTATGGTACATTGTAGGCTGGTTTCCCATGATGAGATACACAAGGACCACGACTACCCGATGCATAGTGGGATGCCTGAAGCATTGACTGAAATGGACTAGACGGATGGCCTCTACGAAAAGTACACCTAGCTCCAGATAATTCACCAGTGAAACCACCAGAATGACAAGGCCTTTTGTCAGATACTGCCCCCCTTTCCTAACCACGAACCCCTCGACCCATGTAGCATATCTACAGCCCTATGGAAAGAAATATCGTCTCGGGTCTCCTTGGCCACCTTTAGCCTGATATTGAAAGTGAGTCCATTAATGAAAATGCTCACTCTACCCCTCTCACTAAGGAGCAAAAAAATGGCATGGTGAGCTAGCTCCACAAATCGAGTCTCATACTGGGTGACGGTCATGTCACCCTTCTGAAAATGCTTAAACTGCCTGCAATACTCCTCCCTCCATGTGAAAGGGATAAACTTCTCTAGAAATAGCTGTGAAGATTGATCTCGAGTACGTGAAGGCGACATAATATCTCCACCATCTCTTGGCAGAATCTTTCATCAGCAAAACTACAAAGTCGACCCCATTGGTCTCAACAATACCCACGTTGCACAACACCCTCGTGGAAATGATCCAAGTAATCCTATGGTTCCTATGAAGGTGCATTGCTGAAATGAATAGGAAAGAGCTTGGTAAACATATCCAGCCTCATCAGGTCTCAGAAGACATAGCGGGCCTATCCTTGGCCGGTGCCGCAACAACCGGCTAAACTACCCCAATTGGCTGGGCTGCTGGAATCTTATATAGGGGAGCCACCTGCTCCGATGGGTGATTAGCGTGACTTTGTCCTCCTCCCTTAGCCTGAGAGGTGGCTGGTGCCACCGAAAATGCACTGGTTTGGGCCACACTCTCCATAAGGCTTACTAAGCGAACTAGAGCGTCCTAAAGTACTAGAGTAGCTATGAATTCTTCTAGGTCCTGAGCTGGTTCGATGCATACGTTTGAGTTGGGACCTCATCCTCGTGATCAATCTGGAGGCTCCACTACGTGTGCTGCTTAATAAGTGGAGATATTTACAACTTGTTAGCACTTTTTAGCTTTTGTTTGAGTGTAAAAGCGTTTAATTGTGTTCCCGAAACTGATGAAATATGCAAAATTGCAGGAATGTTTGATGTTGGACTCCAGAAATGAAATCCGACTCAAAAAGGAGTAATCAAAACACAAAGAAACAAAAGGAAAAAGAGCTTGTAAAGTGTTGACCGCAAAATTCCATCTGCGGCCGCAACAATGAAGAAAATCCAAACATGTTTCCTAGAAAATCGTGGACTGCAAAAGAATTGTGCGGTCGCAAATGAATAACTGGAGATGAACTTCAGAGGGTGTGCAAACTTTCCAAAGTCCAAGTCCCTCAAGATTGCAGACCGCACAACAATTGTGCAACCGAAGAAGTAAAGATACAGATGATAGAAGACCCGGTTGCAGCCGTTGTGATAAATCTAAAGACCGTAGAAATATTGCCTCGCGGCCACAGCTGAAAATTGTGCGACCGTAAAATCCCAACTCCTGCAAGATGAAGACTTCTGCAGACCGCACATGGAATTTTGCGGCTGCAAAACCTCCCGAAAGACATTTTTGTCCGAAATTTCAAGCCTTGTATAAATAGACGAGTTTAACAAAATTAGGTCAACTTTTGACATCAACAAGTCTTGTAGCCATTTTTCTTTGCCTATTTTAGTAGTGTTCTATATTTTGGAGTACTTTAACATAGATTTTATCATTTTAACTTTACAATATGATTTTAATTAGTATTTCTTCTTCTATTTCTTCAATTTGAAGCATGAGTAGCTAGACTTTTACTGGGGTTGTAATCTAACCCTAGTGTGTAAAACTTAAGGTTTATCTAATTTAGTGCTAGTTTATGATTGGGTATTTATTATTTGAACTTTTTAATGCTTTAATTAGTAGAATTAATGGTTGCAGATATTAGTTCATGCCTATTTGACCTAATCTCTACTTGAGAAATAGACTTAGGCCTGGAAAAATTGGCCAACAAAAATTGGGGTCAATCGCGAGATTGATTAACCCAATTAAAGGGTTAAACCTAGAGATAGTAATAACCCGACTTGAGCTATTATCAACTGTTTTGTGTGATACCCATTTGGTCTTGAGAAATCCAAATTGGGCAAAACTGCTCTATGACCGAGAGGTATTTAGTGGGTAGTTGAGAGTTAATAGCTATAATACACCCCGATCAACAAAACAAGCATTAAGGTTTTTATCCCATTAGGCAAACACCTAGGTGATGGTTATAGCCCTAGGCTTTTTACAAACTTGAAAAAATTACAAAAATAATTATCTTAGTTTTATTTATTAACTTCGCAATCTTATGTTTAAAATAGCAATAGAAAAAAACATATTTGTGCAAGTGTAAATTAAGATAGATCAAACTCACGTACTAGAATATATACCCCTAACTCCCATATATCTCCATGTGAACTCAATCCCGACTCTTCGTTGGGTTACTATTATTGAAACCGACCAATTCATACCTTGTTTTGAGGTGTGTAATATGCGTGATAGGTCAATTTTTAGCATCGTTGTCGGAGAATAAAAAAATAGTGTTACCTATAAATTTGGGTGTGTTTTTAAAATATCTTTCTTTCCTTCCTTGTTAATAATGTGTTTGAGAAATTGTAGGCGCAATCATGACAATCAATAAGCTCGAAAAATTTCTTTGGAGGATGCTGACATTGAGGATGATCAAATGGATGAGGTTCCTCTGGAACCTCAAGCCAATAGACGTGGCCGAGTGCCTCATGAAATTGCGCATGTCCCACTCCCACCTCTACCACGAGCGCTCAATACCGGTTGAAATGGGATTTATTGAGAACATGTTCAAGCAAATGGAAAAGAATGTAGATTCTGATGCCTAACTTGCCTCACACAACACATCGATCCGCAACTTAGAGGTGCAAATGGGGAAAATCTCTCAAGCTCTAAATTCTCTTCCTAAGGGGGCAATACCAAGTGACATAGTGGTGAATACAAAGGGTAGGAACAATACGGGCATGCCACGCCTATTACTACAATAAGTGGAAGAGGTGGGAATGCACCCATCTCAAGTAAAAGCAAGAAGAAGTCTCAAGCAATGTGGTGCAAGCAAATTATGAAGTGCGGATTCATATTAATGACAATGTGGAAGAGACTCAAGAGCAAGTTAACCCGTCTAGGTATCATGTTATTGACATACCGAAACCACTAGTGCAAAAGGCTAAGGCACCATTTCCTAAGCCTCCTCCTCCGTATCCTCAAAGGATTGCAATGAAAAATGGCAAGAATCAATTTAAAAAGTTCATTGACAAGATGAAGAGTCTCATCAATGTGCCATTAGTTGAAGCCTTGGAACAAATGCCCGGTTATTCAAAGCTTATGAAGGATTTGGTGACAATGAAGCGGTCAATAAATTTTGAAACTATCAAAGCCACTCATCAAGTGAGTGGAATTGTGCATTCGATGGCTCCTAATTGAAAGATCTCGATGATTTTACAATTCCTTGTACCACTGGAAGTGCCGAGTTTGCTAAAGCTCTTCGTGATCTTGGGGCAAGTATCAATTTGATTCCCTATTCAGTTTTCAAGACTTTGGGGATTGGGAAACCAAGACCCACATCTATGAGATTACAAATGGTCGGTTGTACCATCAAGAGACCATTGGGAGTTATGGAAGATGTATTGGTTCGTGTTGATAAATTCATTTTTTCGGCTGATTTTGTATTTCTTGATTGTGAAGTGGACTATTAGGTGTTGATTATTCTTGGAAGACCTATCCTTGCTATGGGGAAGTCTCTTGCTGATGTGGAAGCTGGAAAACTCACTTTCCGGGTGGGTGATGAAATGGTGGTATTCCACGTGTGCAAATATATGTTGCAACCT
Source organism: Nicotiana knightiana (assembly GCA_005239525.1). Classification (NCBI taxonomy): domain Eukaryota; kingdom Viridiplantae; phylum Streptophyta; class Magnoliopsida; order Solanales; family Solanaceae; genus Nicotiana; species Nicotiana knightiana. Next base: position 14,482 of record ML418778.1, on the reverse strand, counting down.
ATCACGCCCCAAACCTGGGGAGGCATGGTTGGCACACGGTACCAAGCTGGCCCGATCGAACCACTCTGTAACTCATGATCATTCAACCAAAACTAGAACATACATAGGTCGAATTGGCTAAACCCATTTCGTTTGTAACTATAATGAGCCAACATGGCCACAACTCATAATGTACAAGTGTAAGTGGGCAACACTATATCACTGAACCATTTTTGTTAAAACATGAATGCATATGGGCCATCAATGCCTCTGACATACTGTACATAATGAACCTCTACAAAGCCTCTAATATTATTTGACATCAAATGGGACAGGGCATCGACTCACCCATACGTCTGTAGAATTTTTTTGACACGATGACTCATAGACTCGGCTGCACTCTGAATGAGGTGGAGTCTTACCGATCATTCACTGAAGCCAATCTCGTCTACTATGAGGGCTCATCAAACTGATTATCTATACCTGCAGGCATGAATATAGCTTCTCCAACAAAAGAACGTCAGTACAAATAATGTACTGAGTATGTAAGGCTGAACTGAAACATAACAATAAGTCAGTATTAATTAAAGAATATAAGAATCAACCTAAATCTCTGAAGTACCACCGTATATGTATACTTATTATACTTATATATATATATATATATAATGCTTCTCTTTGAGACTATTATCCCTATCGTATGATGCATGACCGCCCAAAAGATATGTGGTAACTGCCCGACCGGCCGTCGCACAGTGGTAAAAGTATGACTTCCCAACCAGAGGTAAATAATGATACATAACTTCCCAACCGACCGTAACCCAGTGGTAAATGCATGTCTTCTCAGCCGGTCGTAGCACGGAGGTAAATGAATATAAATGACTGCCCAACCGGCCGTAGCACGATGGTAAATATTTAACTTCCCAACCCTCCGTAGCTCGGTGGTAAATGCATATGCATGAAGATGCATGTATTACTATATTATGAAGATTAACATCTCTATCATACACCTCGTTAGGGACTTAGGGACATACTTAGACATGCTTGAATATCACTTTACCGGAATGAATAACATAGACACCCTTAACTGCTAAGAGTAGAACCACTTATGGAATAGCATTATGTTTACGTATCGTTACTTGGATCATTCCAAAACAAAGAAGGATTAGCCTTAACATACCAGAAGTAGGGAAAAATCCGTATGATATTCTGAAACATTTGTTTTCTTCTATCTAACAACAATGAGAAACATTAGTTTTCTTCTCTGTGTCAAAGGGCGAGTCAAGTTGTGTATATAGGTAGATGTATTTCTTCTTGGGGGCTTCGCACTAAATTGTAATAAGAAATTTACAAGGTAATAAGCTTTGAAATAATACCGAAATCAACATAACTTCTCATCCAGAAATAGCTTTTGAGACTTCAATCTTCAAGATGCAGATTATGCATGCTGAGTGCAACTTTTTGCCACTTTTTCACTCAAATGCAAGAGTCATCATATGTATCTCCATGTGGCTTCCACGTTTTGGATCATCAATCTTATCCAAAGTCTTTAATTAATCCATCACTAATTATTAATTAACTAGGTAATATCCCGCAACTCGATAATTAACCAATTACCTGCACAATTAAGAGTTGTCTCAAATTACTTAAAATTCTACTTATTATAATATTACAATATTAATAAATCATGGAACCATATAAAATGAACACAAAAATTATTATTTCATTAATTCTTAAAATTTTCGTACGCTTAATTCTTAAAATGGTAAAAAGATAGCCTTATTTTCTTGTGAGAAAATAAATTCTATCTTTACAATAAAGAAAATCTCAGAGACTTTCTTCTATTATGTATATATTTAAAACATGTTCTAAAGAATTATTAATTATATAAAATTTTATTTTTCAAACCATTATTTTTCCTTTAAAAAATGTTCCACTCAAAATACCACATAATATATATATATCGTTATCAAGGTTGTTAAACTTAAGGGGTGTGACATCCTTCCCCCTTTACAACATTCATCCTCGAATTTTAACTCTTAGAGATTTTCAAAAATTTCACTAGGGTCTCCTTTGTAAACTAAACTAAACTAAAACTAAAACTATATCCGAAGTCTCGACTATTAACAACATTTTGTACTGCAGTATCTCGTATCTTCCTCGCCTTTACCTTACTTACCCTTCAACCTCGCATCATATCTTTTGTTTCTTTCGTAACCTCCCTTCAACATAGGTGGAAATTACGCCTTAAAAATCTATTGTAATACCTGCACCTCTAGTTCATACAAAACCTGGCGTAAAAATCATACTGACTTGTTACGGCTCAGCTCTATGGCACGATCTGAAAACAAAAGAAGGTTAACATTTCCTAAATGCCCTATAGCCTATCATTTATAAATGTGGCGCGCAACACATCCATAAGTGATACTCTACTAGGCACGACATTGTAGACTCCCTAGGACACGACTCGCTCTGGTGACACTTCCTCACGCCCCAAACCTGGGGAGGCATGGCTGGCACCCGAAGCCGAGCTGGTGTGATGATAAAAAAAGTCACCTCTAATTTTATAAGTCAAAACTGTGTTCCGAGGCCTTTAGAACCTCCTTTTATCTCACCTCGTTTTGCATGCACAGCTCGGGCGTATATCCGGGAAGCTTTTATGTGAAAACAAATTGTGAAAAAATGTTAAATTTGCCTTTAATATTGAATTTAAGTTGACTTCAGTCAACATTTTGGGTAAACAGATCCGGACCCGTGTTTTGACGGTCTCGGAGGTAGGAAAATATGGGACTTGGGCGTGTGCCTGGAATTGAATTCTGAGATCCCGAGCCCGAGAAATGAGTTTTTAAAAGAAATTGTTTTACTAAAATCATAAGAGTCTTTGGAAATTTGATTATATTTGAAATTGATGGTATCGGGCCCGTATTAAGGTTCCGGATCCTGGTACAAGTTTAATATAGTATTTGAGTGATGCCTTTAAAATTTAGTATGAAACGAGGGTCATTTGACGTGATTCGGACTCGTAGTTGTGAAATTTGAAACTTTGAAAGTTCTGAGATTTTTCTTTGAATACTATGCTAAATTCGTTGTTTAAGATGTATTTTAGCGATTTGATCGCACGAGTAAGTCCATAGGATGTTTTTCAGGTTGTGTGCATGGTTGGTTTGGAGCCCCAAGGGCTAGGGTGAGTTTCGGGTAGGTTCCGAGGTGTTTAGAATTGGAAAATCACTAGTGGTGCACGCACCTGCGAGTCTAGGGCCGCAAGTGCGAGACCGCAGGTGCGGACCTTCAGCCGCAGGTGCGGTCCAGCCCAGCTTGCCCTCTTTCCGCAGGTGCGACAATATTTTTGCAAAAGCGGTTCCGCAGAAGCGGATAAACCTCCGCAGGTGTGGCCCTCAGTGGCCTTGACCATTTCCACAGGTGCGATCATTTTTAAGTTAGAGCTTCATCCGTTTTCATTTTCACTTCTTCATAATAATAGAAGACCAAGGGAAATTTTCTCAAGAGATTTTCTTGCCAAATCATAGGTAAGTGTCCACTAACTAATTTCCTTCAAATTTGTAATGTTTTTCATCAACTTTTATCCAGAATTCTAGGGTTTTAATTGTATAAAATTGTGGATTTGGGTAGAGTTAGGGCTTTTTGAATAATTGGAATTTAGACCTCGTTTTGAGGTCGAATTCCGAAACTAATTATATATTCGGGCTCGTGGGTTATCGGGTTTTGGTCCGAACCTCGTGTTTTGACCAAGCGGGCCCGGGGTCGATTTTTGACATTTTAGGAAGAATGATAGAAAATTCATAATTAAGCATTGGAGTTGAATTATTTAGCCTTTATTGATATTATTTAAGTTAATTGTGTCTAGATACAATTGAATTGGAGGCGAATTCTAAGGGGAAAGCGGTAATTGAGGCTTGAGTTGGTCGTGGAATTCGAGGTAAGTGTTTGCTTAACCTTAGTTTAAGGTAATAAGTGTTCTATCCTATTTTCTATGTATAAGTATCATGTTCAACGTATAGGCGAGGTGACGAGTACCTATACGTTGGTGTCAAGCATGCCCGTGAGTCGAATATTATGATTTATGTTGTTCTTCGTTAAGTAATACTTGAGTTTCACTTTATAGCAATCCAATGTGATGGAAATTCCTTGATATTAAACAGTGTTGAGCATTGGTTTCAGTTGAAGATCTTTATGTGAATTTATATACTAAGTGAGATTGGTTATAGTTGTTTTCCCTTGCCGGGATGGTATTGATTCAACTGTTGGCTCCCTTGCTGGGACGTTATGGTTTTAATTTTGTTTACTCGGTTAATTTATTTGTTGGAATGCTGTCATTCGATATGTTTGGGTGAGGAAGAGTGAGAAAGCACGAAGGGTGATGTCGTGCTTGAGATTGTGAGTGAATATTAATGCACGAAGGTTGATGTCGTGCCGATATTGCGATTGTAATAGCAAAAAGGGTGATGCCATGCCATGCCGTGCTGAATATATTGATTCCGATGGTGAGGACGAGAGTAAAAACACGAAGGGTGATGTTGTGCACTTGCTTTTGTGTTACTAATTTTGTTGCTTAAATTGATATCTAATATGTGCTTTATCTCATTATTTTCCAATATTTGATATTTCCTCCCCTCAGCATGTCCCCCTTTCCTTTATGTTTAGCTGCTTATTCCTCGTTGTTATTATTTTCTCCGTATACTGTTAAACTGCACAGGTTGATTTGGTTTCCGTATCCTAGCCTCATCAGTACTTCGCCGAGGTTAGGCTCGACACTTACTCAGTACATGGGGTCGGTCGTACTGATGCTACACTCTGCACTTTTGCACAGATCCCGGTATTGGACTCTTCGGACCGTAGATTAGGGTCGCTGCCTTCAGTCCAGCGGAGACATTAAGGTAGTTCTGCAGACGTCTGCAAGACTTGGCGTCCCCTCCTATTTCATTTCTATTGTTTTCTTGTTTACTTTTGAGACATATGTGTATCTAAATCTTCATAATCCTATTTGTAGTATTCATAGACAGTCAGCGAGATTGTGACACTTGTTCTAGGAGTACTTTAGTTCTGGATTTTGTATTAGTATCATATCAAGATGTTGAATCATATTATCTCGTATTTTATATTCTGTGATTTTATTATGAAGTCTAGTAAAACTGTTAAAGATAAAGAAATAAGGTACCTAATCAGGAATGTTGGCTTGCCTAGCAGGTTCAATGTTAGGCGCTATCACGGTCCCGACGGTGGAAAATCTGGGTCGTGGCAGCTGGCCCGAGCGAACCACTCTGTAACTCATGATCATTCCACTATAACTAGACATACATAGGTAGATTTGGCTAAACTCAATTCTTTTGTAACTATCATGGGCCAACATGGCCACAACTCATAATGTACAAGTGTAAGTTGGCAACACTGTGTCGCTTTCATGTTCTTGATGTATTGGGTCCGTTGGTTTGGGGTCCGAAATGGTTATAATGAGAGTTTAGGCATTTAGCCTTTTAAAGTATCCCAATAGTTGAGAGAGTCAACTCAGAGTTGACTTACTGGTAAACAACCTCGGAATGTAGATTTTATTGTCCGGATAGCTTCGTTAGTTGATTTCGGACTTAGGAGTGTGTTCGGAATAATTTTGTGATGTTTGGTTTAGAATTAGGCTTGAATTGGCGAAATATAGTTTTTAGCGATTTCTAGTCGGCAGTGGAAATTAGGATATCGAGGTCGGAATGGAATTCAAAAAGTTGGAATAGGTCCGTAATGTCATGCTGGATATGTCTGCAAAATTTCAGATTAATCGGGGGTGTTTTGGTTGGTTTCGGCGTAGTTGGCGAATTTTTTAAGTTTCAAGTTCTTAGGCTTGAATTTGATGTGAATTTGGTGTTTTAGTGTTTTTTTTGGTGTTTCGAAGGCTCGACTAAGTTTGAAAGATGTTATGGGATATGTTGGTATGTTTGGTTGATGTCCCGAGGGCCTCGGGTGTCTTTCAGATGGTTAACGGCCCAACATTTGGCTTGAAATCTGGGCAAATTGCTACTGATGTAAGGTTCTGGTTTCCTTCTACGCGATCACGTGAGGATGTTTGCGATCGCATAGGGTTAATTGGTAAGGCATGATTGTTGTTAATCACGATCGCATGGAATGGGTTGCGATCGCGTGAGTATGAGTATTTGGGTCAGTGTGATCACGTGGTATTATTTGCGATCGCGTAGAGTTAAAGTGGCGCGTGGGTGATTTGAGCTTTGTTCTTCGCGATCGCGTGAAATGGTTTGCGATCGAGTGGGTTTTAGTTTTGATGAATCGCGACCGCATGAGATTTTCTGCGATCGCATAAGGTAAGTTGATGGGGCAGCAAGTTTGTTCATCGTGATCGCGTGCCAAAGTTTGCGGTCGTAGAGAACGAATTACTTCAGCTTGGCAGAATGTTTGAAAAGGCTGGGATGCGAAATTAGTCCTTATGTTCATCAAAGTTGCATGCGGATTTGAGATCTTTTGAGAAGGGAATGAAGGGAAATCAAGAGAAATCGTCTGGAGGTAAGAATTCCAACTTCATAACATGGTTCTATGTCAATTCCTAAATGATTAAGCCACAAAATTTCTGGAAAATTCAACCAAGTTGGGGAAGAAGGTTCCATGAGAAATCTATTCTTCTTTTGAGAATTTGAGTGGGTAATTGTGGTCCGATTTTAGTGTTCTTGGTATGTATAGAATCGTGAGAGGACGAGGGTTTTAGAGATGTAAAAATTATTGTATTCCGAGATGTGGGCCTGGGGATCGGGTTTGGACGAATTTCTAGATATTGTTTAATTTTGATGATTTTCTATTGGGCTGTGTTCGATGAGTATATTTTTATGATGTTAACTGGTTTTTGACGAGATTCGGAGCAATCGGGAGCCAATTTGAGGGGCAAAGGCATAGCAAACTAGTGTCATGTCCTGGTAGAGGTAAGTAATGGTCTTAAATCTTATCCTGAGGGTAAGGAACCTCAGACTACATATTTTCCCACTGATTTTGGAATGGCGCACATGTCAGATGATGAGTATGTGGCGCGTACTGATTTTTGGATTGGACTAGGTCCTCTCCGCGGCAGCTAATGAGTTTCATATTTACTTAAAACCTTATGTTAAATTATGTTCTAAATAATGGTAATACAATTGGGCTATAAGCCATGTTTGGGACCTCGTGCCGACATGTTTAGACCTTTTGAGGGCTTTTTACTGCTGTTTTCCTCACTATTTGTTGATGATTTCACTCAGAAACATTGTGCATACTATTTTATTTGAAACTCAACATGATTTAAACTACTTTGAGATTTAAACTGATATTTTGGGTCGAGTACCCTGTTTCTACTAATTCGCCCAAAGGGCCTTTCGAGTGGTTCTGCTGAGTGTGGCCGCGGGCCAGAGTGATGGTGAGGTGTTGAGTGAGGCCGAGGGCCTGGTTGTGAGGATACTTAAGATACGAGAAAAGCCTAGAGCCTGAGAGTGAATGATGCCATGATTTGGCTGTTCATATTAGTGATCGGGCTGAAGGATCCCCTCCAGAGTCTGTACACACCCCTAGTGAGCGCAGGTACATACTAAGTGCGAGTGCCGAGTGACGAGTGACGAGTGATTGGGAGGCATGAGTGACAGTGAGGTGCTGAATAACTGATTATGAGTGACTGTGCAGCATGTCCGAGGGGCCGATTATGATACATGTCTTGCCCAAGGGGCTGCTTATGAAATACGTTTCGCCCGAGGGGCTATTGAGGATTTTACTAATTTCACACTGAGCTTATGAAATATGTTTTGCCCAAGAGGCCTCTATATGATTCATTTCGTTTTTATAGTAAACCTTTCGGTTAAAGTTGTTGGAAAGAAATATATACACTCCTTAAAGGAATTTTCTAAAAATGATCTCAGATATGATCATTTCACATATTTATGTCATACTAATGGAAAGAAAGGTTGTGCCACTTGTAAATTGATGACATTGATTTATATGTTCTTGCTGCTCAGTCCTGATTTATTTTCATTACTACTGAGTTGGTGTACTCACATTACACCCTGCACCTCTGTGTGCAGATTCAGGAGCAGAGATCGAGCATTAACTTATATATATATCACAGCGGGCCCGGATCGTAGGGAGATAGAGGTAGCTGCTCAGCGTTTGTAGCATCTCCGCTTCCCTTCCTATTGTATTATCTTTGATTCGGAGTTTTGTATCTTAATACTTTATTTTGGCTTATTTCACTAGATGCTCACGACATGTTGGCTCCGGGTATTGGGGTTGGCAGTACTGTATATAAAATTGCCTATTATATTAAGAACTTTCTGTATATTGGTATGAATTACTTGAAACGTAAATGGGATTTTCAAAAGGAATTGTGAACACGCTGTAGTCGGCTAGCCTAGTTCCACGATAGGCGCCATCACAGCCAGTTAGGATTTGGGGTCATGGCAGATTGGTATCATAGCTCTAGGTTTCATAGGACCCAACGGTCATGAGCAGGTTTAGTAGAGTCTTGCGGATCGGTACAGAGACGTATGTACTTATCTTCGAGAAGCTTCCGAACATTTAGGAAACATTCTATCTTTCTTGAACTCTTTCGTGCTGATCTATTGATTCTTGAAATCTGGACTTACGTTGTTTCATTCTCTATCAGATGGAGAGGACACGCCATACCGATCTGGGTGACCAGTCACCGGATAGACCCGCGAGAGGTTGAGCCCGTGGTAGAGGTAAGGGCAAGCCCGGGCAGTTGCCGGGGCAGTACCTCAAGATCCCCTTGCCGATCATGATCAAGTTTCCGGCGAGGCAGGCTCAGGCACCAGCAGTGCCTATGGTTATCCGGGGTCTTCAGGAGGCTCTGTCTCAGATATTGTCAGTATGCACCGGTTTGGCTCAGGGCGTTGCCATGTCTTCTTCTGCCACCATAGCTCAGGCCAAGGGAGGCAATCAGAATCCAGTTGCCCAAGCACCTGAGCATGCTACACAGGGTATTCAGGCACCGGGAGTAGCCTAGCTTAGCCAGCTGCTTCGGTTCAAGGTTTTGTTGTCCCAGCTATGCTTCAGGACGAGCAGCGCAGGTTGGAGAGATTCAGTAGATTTCAACCTCCTACTTTCAGTGGTACAGAGGGAAAGGATGCCCAGGGATTTCTTGATAGGTTCCAGAGGATACTGCACACTTTGGGTATTCTAGAGACCACTGGGGTCTCGTTTGTTACCTTCTAGTTTGCGGGTGTTGCCTTTACATGGTGGGAGTCGCTCGAGAGGCGTAGACCGGTTGGTTCAGCACCTACCACCTAGCGGCAGTTCTCCACTATCTTCTTGGAGAAGTATATTCCTCAGTCCCACAGAGAGGAGCAGCGCACGCAGTTTGAGCAGCTGCACCAGCGAGAGTTATCCATTACTCACTACGAGATGAGATTTTCCGAGTTGGCTAGGCATGCTTCTGAGATTATCCCTACTGATTGGGAGAGGGCGAGGAGGTTCGTTGATGGTCTCTTTTATAAGCTTCGGTTGTTTATGACCCGAGAGAGGATATCGGGTGCTTCTTTCGAGCAGGTTGTTGACATAGATCGAGACATTGAGTATGTTCGCCGCTAGGAGGGAGAGGAGAGAGGGGCCAAGAGGCCTCGTGGTTCGGGCAGTTCTAGTGGTGATCCCTTCAAGGGAAAGTTTCACCAGGGTAGGGGTCGTTCATTCAGGCCACCTCAGTCACGCCGCCCATCTCATAATGGTGCATCATCGAGGCAGGGTTCCCGTGATTTTCAGTCAGGCCGTAGTTCATTTGGTGCACTCCCAGCTCAGAGTGCAGCTCGAGCACCTAAAGTTCAGGGTTAATATATACATGAGTCTTCCAGTGGTCGTGTAGGTGCTAGGGGTTTCTATCAGTCCCGACCTCGAGCTCCGGGTAGTTGTTTCGAGTGTGGAGAGTTCGAGCACGTGTGGAGGTAGTGTCCCCGCCGTTCCGGTGGATCTTCTCAGAAGAGGGGCCAGACCTCGACTTCAGCTCCAGTCACTTCGCCGCCTGCCCAGTTAGCCAGGGGTGGTGGTCAGTCAGCCAGAGGCCGCCCTAGAGGGGGAGGTCGAGCAGGGGGAGGTCAGGCTCGTATGTATACATTTCCAGCCAGGCCGGATGCTATGGCCTCAGATGCCATGATTGCAAGTATTGTTTCAGTATGTTTCCGTGATGCCTTGGCTTTATTTGTGTCTGGTTCCACATATTCCTATGTTTCTTCATATTTTGCCGGTTTCTAGATATACCCCGTGAGTCTCTAGTTACCTCTATTCATGTTTCGACTCCGGTGGGCGATATTGTTGTAGTGGACCGTGCGTATCGGTCGTGCACTATATCTATTGGGGGTCTGGAGACCCGAGTGGACATGCTATTGCTCAGCATGGTCGATTTGGACGTGATATTGGGCATGGATTGGTTATCTCTGTGCCATGCTGTTCTTGATTGTCACGCTAAGACCGTGACCTTAGCTATGCCGGGGTGTCCGAGGTTTGAGTGGAGAGTTTCTTCCGAGTATATGCCTAGCAGGGTGATTTCTTACCTGAAGGCTCAGCGCATGGTGGAGAAAGGGTGTTTGTCTTATTTGGCCTTTGTGAGGGATGTTAGGGGTGAGACTCCCGCTATTGATTCAGTTCCTGTGGTTTGTGATTTTCCGGATGTGTTTCCTGCGGGCCTGCCAGGCATGCCACCTCACAGGGATATTGATTTTGGTATTGATCTGGTGCCAGGCACTCAGCCTATTTCTATTCCACCATATCGCATGGCACCAGTGGAGCTAAACGAATTGAAGGATCAGCTTCAGGAGCTCCTGGATAAGGGGTTCATTCGGCCTAGTGTGTCACCTTGGGGTGCATCGGTGCTGTTCGTTAAGAAGAAGGATGGGTCCATGTGTATGTGTATTGATTATTGACAGTTGAAGAGGGTTACGGTGAAAAACCGGTATCCTTTTCCCCGTATTCATGAATTGTTTGACCAGCTTCAGGGAGCCAGAGTGTTTTCCAAGATTTATTTGAGATTTGGGTACCATCAGTTGAGGATTCGAGATTCTGATATTCCGAAGACTGCTTTCAGGACTAGGTATGGTCATTATGAGTTCTTGGTTATGTCATTTGGGCTGACCAATGACCCACCTGTGTTCATGCAAATGATGAACAACTATTTTGATTCCTTCATCATTGTTTTCATTGATGACATCCTGGTTTATTCTCGTAGCTAGGAAGAGCATGCTCAACATTTGAGAGTTGTGTTGCAGATACTGAGGGAGGAGAAGCTTTATGCGAAATTCTCAAAGTGTGAGTTTTGGCTGGGATTGGTACCCTTCTTGGGGCATGTGGCGTCTAGTGAGGGGATTTAGGTTCATCCGAAGAAGATAGAGGCGGTGCAGAGTTGGCCCATACCATCCTCAGCTACAGAGATGAGGAGTTTCCTGGGTTTGGCAGGATATTACCGTCTCTTTGTGGAGTGGTTCTCTTGGATTGCCTCGCCATTCACAAGATTGACATAGAGGGGTGCTCTATTCAGATGGTCTGATGAGTGTGAGGAGAGCTTCTAGAAGCTCAAGTCAGCATTGACTACAACTCCAGTATTAGTTCTGCGTGTTGGTTCGGGTTCTTACACAGTTTATTGTGATGCTTCTGGAGTTGGCTTGGGAGCGGTATTGATGTAGGACGGTAGAGTGATTGCCTACGCATCCAAACAATTTAAGGTGCACGAGAAGAACTATCCAGTGCACAATCTCGAGTTAGCTGCCATTGTCCATGCCTTGAAGATTTGGCCGCATAATTTGTATGGAGTGCAGTGTGATATTTTCACTGATCATCGCAGTTTGCAGTATCTGTTGAGGTAAAAGGACTTGAATTTGCGTCAGACGAGATGGTTAGGGCTCCTCAAGGATTATGATCTCACTAACTTATATCATCTGGGGAAAGCCAATATAGTGGCTGATGCCTTGAGTCGCAGAGTAGAGAGTTGGGGAGTTTAGCTTAACTTCCAGTAGCAGAGCGGCCGTTAGCTCTTGATGTTCAGGCCTTGGCAGGTCATATGGTAAGATTGGATTTATCAGAGCCTCCGAGGGTGTTGGCTTGTGTATCCTCCAAGTCTTCTCTCTATGATCAGATTAGAGCACACCAGTATGATGATCCACATTTGCTTGTTCTTCAGGAAATGGTACGTCGCGGTGATGCCAGTGATGTGGTTATTGGTGATAATGGGGTCATGAGGATGCAGGGCCGGATTTGCGTTCCCAATGTAGATGGGCTTCAAGATTTGGTTCTAGCATAGGCTTATAGTTCGTGGTATTCCATCTATCCGGGTGCCACGAAGATGTATCAGGATTTGAGGCAGCATTATTGGTGGAGGAGAATGAAGAAGTATGTCGTGGAGTTTGTTGCTCGGTGTCTCAACTGTTAGCAGGTTAAGTATGAGCACCAGAGACCTGGTGGATTTCTTTAGAGGTGTCATATCCCGGAGTGGAAGTGGGAGCGGATCACCGTGGACTTCGTACTTGGGCTCCCACAGACATCGAGGAGATTTGATGCTATATGGATTATTGTAGATAGGCTGACCAAGTCCGCACCTTTCATTGCTGTTGGTACTATGTATTCATCAGAGAGATTGCCTGAGATTTATATTAGGGAGATTGTCTGTTTCCATGGGGTTCCAGTTTCTATCATTTCCGATAGAGGCACTCAGTTCACATCTCAGTTTTGGAGAGCCGTGCAGAGAGAGTTGGGTACTCAGGTTGAGTTGAGTACAACGTTTCATCCTCAGACCGACGGGCAGTCAGAGCGTACTATTCAGATTTTGGAGGATATGTTGTGTGCTTGTGTGATTGACTTTGGTGGTTCGTGGGGTCAGTTTCTGCCACTAGCGGAGTTTGCATATAATAACAGCTATCAGTCAAGTATTCACATGGCCCCGTACCAGGCTTTGTATGGTAGAATGTGTAGGTATCCGGTTGGTTGGTTTGAGCCAGGCGAGGCTAGGTTATTGGGCACAGACTTCGTTCAGGATGCTTTGAGTAAGGCAAAGTTGATTCAGGAGTGGATTCGCACAGCGCAGTCTAGGCAGAAGAGTTATCCGGACCGGAAGATCCGGGATGTGTCTTTCATGGTTAGGGATAAGGTGTTGTTGAAGGTGTCATCCACGAAGGGTGTTATGAGATTCGGGAAGAGAGGGAAGCTGAGTCCCATGTTCATTGCGCCATTTGAGGTACTTCAGAGGATTGTGGATGTGGCTTATAGGCTTTCCATGCCTCCCAGTTTATCGAGTATTCATACGGTATTCCATGTTTAGATGCTCCAGAAGTATATTGGTGACCCTTCCGATGTTTTGGACTTCAGCACGATTTAGCTCGAGGGTGATACGTCATATGAGGTAGAGTTAATGGCTATTTTGGGTCGTCAGGTCAAGAAGCTGAGGTCCAAGGATATAGCTTCAGTGAAGGTTCACTGTAGAGGGCAGCCGGTGGAGGATGCCACCTGGGAGACCGAGCGGGAGATGCGGGACAGATATCCTCACCTAATTGAGACTCCAAGTATGTTTCTAGACCCGTTCGAGGACAAGCGTTTGTTTAATAGGGGGAGGATGTAACGACCCCACCGGTCGTTTCATGAGATTTACCCCATTTCCCCTATTTCTACATTTGATATGTATCTCTTTCTTGTTTTTGATGTATTTGGTGCTTTGGTTTGGGTTCGGAGTGGTTATAATGAGATTTTAGGCATTTAGCGTTTTAAAGTAGCCCAATAGTTGGGAGAGTCAACTTAGAGTTGACTTATTGGTAAACGACCTCGGAATGCAGATTTTATGGCTCGGATAGCTTCGTTAGTTGATTTGTGACTTAGGAGTTTCGAGATATTGCTCCTATTAAGACCTTCACCATGTGACTCCTACTCCTAAAAATTAAAAACTACCTACACCCAGTTGAATTAAAAACCTTTGGAAAAGAACCGTGGTCCAAAGAAAAACCAAGGGGAATTTACTACACTACCTAAAAAAAATCTTTTTTTTATTTTCTTTGGACTTACTTCCTTCAAGAAAACAATATAGGAGATCCATCGTCAGGAAGAGTCCACATATTTCTAAAAAAATAAATAATACCAACATGAAAAACTAAAACTACTAATAAAAATGCACACCACAAATCACAACAATTATGTACAACACCCCACACTTAAATCATGCATTGTCCTCAGTGCATCACATATAGACAAAACAAGAAATAAAAGGAAGGTGTAAGAAACTCCCTGGTCCACTAGTGTCGACATCTACTCGCTTTCGGACATGCTTTAATCACTTTATGCCTCCACTTTGAACTTTTGAATTGAACCCCCATTTTTGATTCTGCTCTATGATCATGCTCATGGGGTGGTGGAACAAATCTGCCTGGCCCAAATAAACTCTGTAATAATCTGCGTTTCTTGGCCTTGCGACAAAATGTGTACTACTTACTTTCAGGCAAGAAGAACTCAATAATGTGGGCATCTTGTTCTTTATCTCTCATCTCATCAG